>JAJIBD010032980.1:0-26635 GCA_021461705.1 Cryptotis parvus | reverse complement strand
TCATATACAATGTTTAAAAAAATACTATACTCAAATCTCAATCCCATACTCAAATTCTCTGTTAGGTTTCTTTTCTTCATTTTCAAATACCTTCGGTGGTTTCTAATAAATAAATAAAAGTTATATCTGCGACATGTTCAGAATTCCACAGGACAAAGAAGAATCTTTATCCTCACAGGAAGAGATGGTGGTGGGGGCCGATTCAGGGACCCAGGTCCTGTAGGCCTGATGATGAGGGTTCCTGACTCAGCCCTTGGTGCCGAAGATGTCTTTGGCTGGTAGGTTGTCTCTCATGAAAAACTACATGCCCCCTCCTTATAATAAACACCTGTGCCAGGCAGCAAGTCTTAGGCACTGCAAGGGAGGGGCCGTGATGGCCCAAAGTGTGTGTGTGTGTGTGGAGGGGGAAGGGGCAAAGCACCTCAGTGAGGTCAAGAAGGGGAATGTATCAGCACAATGGGGCAGCAGATTTTTATCTTTAGTAGCCAGGGGCACAGTAGGAAGCAACAGGGTGAATGTTTACTGCTTACAGAGGAAAAGAAGGGAATAAAAGCGCCATCACTACCGGACTGTGGTAAACGCCGTTGTCAGCAGCTTGCTTAGACAACTGTAATCTCAGGCAGGTGAGCTTTGTTTGGATTTGTCTCTCTGCAGCAAGGCAAGAGGAAGCCACAGTTTTCTAAGCAATAGGGAGGTGATAATAGACCTAGAAAAATAACAGTTTATTGCTATTATAAATATATATACTTTGAAATTTCAGGGCTTTTTTGTCCTGAGGGGAGCTCTGTATTGGATTGAGAAAGTACTTGTAAGTGTTTATGCTTTCAGTGTTATAGAAATACTCAAGACAGAAAATATTGAGGAAAGACTCCCCAGGGGAAGAATGAAAGATAAAAATACCAGACCGAGGGGAGGGGGAAGCCTCTAACTGCAAGGAGGAGGAGGTGCTAAAGGGCGGTAATGTGTTAAGGTATGAAACCCTATCAGCAACAATAATACTGTAAACCACAGTGCAAAACTTAAAAAAAATAAATAAAGTGATACTCTATAGAAGCAGACTGCGGGTAGGGAGGTAATGGGGAAGGGCTGTCTGAAGGAGAGAGTTAGACGCTGGGAGAAGGGACCGTGCTAAAACACCGCATGTCTGGAACCAAATCCTTTCAAGGAATAACTTCTTTTTACATTTTTTGTTGTAGTTTTGTTTTTGTGGCCAGTACCCCGAGATGCTCTTGTGGTCACTCCTGGCTCTGGCGCCCCGACCCTATGAGGTGCCAGGGAGCAGACCTGAATGCATGGCAGAGAGTACTTGACCTGCTGTACTGTTGTTTCAGCCCCTACCTTTGTCATTTCTTACAGTGGCAAAAAAAGACCAAAACTAGAGGGAAAGAGACAGATTGCAAACACAGGTGTAATAGTGGGATATATGAAGCTTACTCACTAGAGCACTTGGTGATGGACAGTAAGAAAAAGAAGACAACTAGCCGGATAGTACTGGGAACTAGACTCAAGCTGTGGGTAAACCCTGTGGAAGAACAACAACTTAAAGTGAAAACAGCACAAATGCGAGCAGCAGGAATTCTAGGGCAAGAGGCGAAGCTGCAAACAGAGACAGCAGGGTAAGCTTAGCTGCATTCTCTGGTTGATCCTGAGCACTCTGGGAGTGCCTCACCACCAACAGAACTCGAAAACTAAAGTGAAGGGTCTGCAAAGAGGGCCAGGCAGGGAAGAAGAGCAAAGCAGTATCATAGGAGAAGTCCTTTACCGAATTCTTAAGTCCCGTGGGAAGCTGTCTAGGGTCCCAGTAACAGACAGGAGCCTGTTTGCAAGGGCCTGTAATCACTGACCTCCCCTGCAGGCAGGGAACTATCATAATCTACTGTCCAGACAGCTGTCGGGCAGTCCTTCTGTTTCTCTCTATCAGAGGAGTGAGGAGCTGCTACCAATCAGTTATGGGTCTGTTAGTGAGAGGGCTGTACAAAATTTGGTCTTGACGGGGCCGCAGTAGTGCAGCAGTAGATTTGCCTTGCATGTGTATTCACTTGGTTTGATCACACGCATCCTATATGGTCCCCAGCACGGCCAGACGTCATTCTGGAGTGCAGAGCCTGGAGTAACCCCCTGAACATTGTCGGGTGTGAATCAAAAAAGAAAAAGAGCTGAGGGTCTCGACGACTTCAAGTGAGCAAAACTGCCATGGCATAGTCACTAAAGAATAAGCAAGTCACAGATAGGAGGCACAAGGGGGTTCTGGTCCCAGCCCCATGGACACTTATAGGCATCGTAGAGTGTACACTCGTTACCCTCCCAGTGATCAGTGCTTCACACATGGGCAATGAGACCTCTCCATCTGGCAATTGAAAGCAATACTGGCAAAAGTACCTACATTACAAGTAAAGAGGCCGCAGTTCGAATTTCCATGGACCTTAGATATTAGCCCTCGCTATCTGGGCCATTCCGGGGCCCCAGCACAGCAACGGAGTGTGAGCTCTCGGCAAATGCAGCAGGTACATGAAAGCACAATTGTTCCCTGGGAAGTGTGCAGGGGTTCCCCATGTGCTACTGCGGAACGAGGGTAAAGCAAGCATGGCTGAAAGGCAATGGCATCTAAGAGAACCACCCTAGGGGGGCGCGACTCTGGCAGCATGGAAACAAATACCATGCTACAAGTGCAGGTCAGTTACTAACACACCAGTTATTGCTCAGGGACTGGGTATTTGGGTAACAGAGCAGTGGGGAGAAAGAGTAAGGAAAGACCTCCGGTCTTTACTTTTTTGGATTTGAAGGTTTATGAATGAGGAATAAAGGCTACATTTTTGTTGTTGTTTGGTCATTGCATCCAGCAGTGCCCACAGGCTACCCAGGGGACCATTTAGCGCCTGGTGATGGAACCAGGGTCTTCCATGCAAAGCCTGACCTCAAAACCACTGCAATTCATCCCCCAGCCCCATTAGTTTTTCCGTGGCTCCTTGCTTTCTTTGGGCCACCCGGCCATGCCTTTAGGGTTACCTCCCTGGCCTCTGCACCTCAGGAATTACCCTCTGTAGTGCCTAGGGGAACTATGGGATGTCAGGGATCGAACCCGGGGCTGCATGTGCAAGGGCAACGCCCCATTCACTGGATTATCACTCCGCCCCTCCATGCTCCTTCTTTTAACATTCCTTAGTCTAAGCTGTATTCCTGAATAATTAGTTCGTCTCTAGTTTAATCATTGTTTAATGAATCCTTCATTTTGGCCATCTCTTATTCCACTATCTTAAATGCCTTCTTTTGTTTAGTCACAGCCGTTTTCTCCTCAACTTCCTTTCTTTTTATAATTTTGAAAACTACTGAAAACTAATACAGGGCCAGAGAGTCTTCAGATGGTAACTTTGCACACAGAAGCCCCAGATTTGAGTCCTGGCACCACAATGACCTGAGCATCACCTATAACCTTTAAAGTTAATTGAGGGCGAGTAGCTCCCCACGAGCGACCTAAAAGCCGAAGTCTATTTCAAGAGCCAAAAACACAAACACAGCAGATTCTAAATAAATAGTATAGCCTCCCCATAGTACTAGTTTAAATTTACATTTCTTTCCAGTCTTTTGATTTTTGAGAAGTTTTTTCCAAGTTTCTTTAACATTGCACTATAATCTTAATTGAACTTCTGAATCTTGTGGTAAATAGTGCCTGAGGGAAAAGATTTTCCAGAGGAAGAGTTTGTGCCCAATTACCCACTTCTATCTTCCTGAATAACAAATGAAGAAGAAATTGTTTGCTCTAAATTTAACTTAAATGCCACTTGATTCAAATTCTACAGATTCATCACCGCACTCTCGATCCATTAGTGTTTTACAGGACGGGGCATTCCACTGGGAAGCTGCGATGGCCTTCGCCTACTTTTATGGGTCCCTTTCCCGAGGTCTCAAGGCGAGTTTATGTTCTCTCTTTGAGGTTTACATTGTTTTGGGGAAGTGGACATAGCTGGCAGTGCTCAGGGCTTACTTCCTGACTGTGCTCAGAGACCACTCCAGGAGAGGCGCAGGGAACCGTATGTGGTGCCAGAAAAATTGAAACTCGGTTCTAGACACATGCGGCAAGGGCCTGGGGCTGTTTATCCCTCCAGCCTCTGCTATGTCATAAACTGTTTTTTTTTGCTTTGGGTGACACCCAGCATGCCTAGGGTTACCTGGCTCTTCGCTTAGAAATTACTTCCATGGTGCTCAGGACCATATGTGGGGATGCTAGGGATTGAACCTTGGGTTGGCCACGTCATGACAAACACTCTGTACCTGCTGTGCTATTGTTCGTCCCTCATAAGTGTTTTTTAAGAAATTGGTTTCCAACCGGAGAATTAAACAATAAATGGTGGGTGCTCAGCACTTGGCTCCTGGCTCTTATGCAGGGGACCTTATGAACCAGGATCACAGTCAATATGGCTGTGGGCAAGGCCAGTACCTAGCGTACTGGAGTATCTTTTACATGCACGCTTAATTGTTTCTTTTAACAGAGCCACAGCAGGCAAGACGCTTGCCTTTGCGCGCCACTAACCCAGTGGCCTTTTTGATGACCTGCACCCGATATGGTCCAGGAGCAATACCGGCGGACAGATCCAGGAGCAAAGCCCTGAGCACTTTGGTTAGGTCCCCACCACCCCACTTATTTGGGGTGGTGGGGCCTGTGACTATTCCTGCCTTTCAAAAGCAAGGGGTTTCCTTTGAGGAACCATGGTCACAGTCAGCAGGTCGCATTGCGGTCATGTGAGCAAGGTTTGAATGGCATTTACTAGTGGTTGGGGACTGAGTTTAGTAGCAGAGTGATGAAGGTGTGAAGGCTACATTCAAACCAAGTCACCAAAAAAAAAAAAAAATAGTGGGGCAGAGAGATACTGGAGCTGAAATTTATTAGTGGTATTTTTAGTACTGGTAGGGATTTTTTTTTTTTTTGCCTTATGAGTCACACCTGCAATGCTCAGGGGCTTCTCCTGGCTCTGTACTCAGGAATTACTTCTGGCGGTACTCGGGACCATATGGGATGCCGGGAATTGAACCCAGGTTGGCACAAGCCAGCCAAGGCAGGCAAACGCCCACCTGCTGGGCATCGCCTGGTTCCCTATAGGGCATATTTTCCAGAGTTATTAAGTGGATTTTTTTTTTTTTAGGGGACTGAGGTTAGGGCTACACCTGAGTGTGTCTGGGGGATGCTCCCAATTCAACAGTAAGCATTTCCTCCAAGTGCTGCTCAGGAGAACACGGTATTGAGATTATGCCAGGTTTCCCACGCTAAAATATATATCCTAGCCTTGAGCGAGTCCTCTGGGCAAGGCAGAGGTGTTTTTTTTTGCTTTTGGGTCACACCCGCAATGCTTAGGATTTCTCCTGGCTCTGCACTCAGGAATTACTTCCTGGCGGTGCTCGGGACTATATGGGATGCCGGGGATCGAACCTAGGCTGGTAGAGCGGGCCGCGGTGCAGGGTAACGCCCTACCTGCTGGCCATCGCCCAGCCCCCAAGGAAGTCGTATCCCTTTCATTGTACAATAAATTTTTCCAACAGATACAAGACTATTTTTATTCCTGTATTTTTAAAATTTTTACCGCTATTTATTTCAGCAAGTCATATTTAGGTTTTGGTTTTTTTTTTTCTTTGGGTCATACCCAGGAATGCTCAGGGGTTACTTCTAGCTCTGCACTCAGGAACTAACTGGTGCTCAGGGACTATATGGGATGCCGAGAATCAAACCCAGGTCGGCCATGTAGAAGGCAATGTTCTACCGCTGTGCTATCGCTCCAGCCCCCATATTTAGGAATTTTTCTATTCAATTTAGCTGTTAAACTTGTTGGTATAACCTTTTTCTTCGAGCTCACACACTCATTTAAAATGTGTGGCTCTATCTCTCTTTATTAAGACCATCTCAGTTTTCCATTTAGAAAAACGTTATTATGTCCCCATAAAGAAACATCTGCATATCATGTATCATGTAGTTTCCAGCCACTTGTGTCAACAATGACTTCGGGAGGCCCAGTCTTGACAAACTTTCCTGTGACTTACTGGATTAAGAACATACCTTCAGGACACACTAGACAGCAAGAACATATACCACTTTTTAGCAATGCTTCTCAGCTCGCATAACTGGTCTGTACATGTGGCTGTTTCTCAGACGTGCAGTCTGTTACTGCTCACATCTTAAGGACTGACATGTTGGAGCCTTAGTTTCTTGTAAGGAACTAAATGAGACTATAGGGGAAGCTCTACGGAGGAATGGAGTGCTACTTAGTTCTTAGATTGTTACTAGGTTTTTCCTATCCCTACCCTTCTGAATTGAATGCTCTCTAGTGGAAAACGATTTTCCCATTTGGTTCATTATACATGTACGAGGGAGAGACAAGGCCTGGGAGACAGGGGTCTGACTAAATTATTGGATGTTTTTGCCTCTCAACTGTGCCACACATTTTAAATATTATTATTTTTTTTTTTGAATCACACTGGCAATGCTCAGGGGGTTCTCCTGGCTCTGCACCTCAGGAATTACTCCTGGCGGTGCTGGGACCATGCGGGATGTCGGGGATCAACCTGGGTCGGCACAGGCCGACTGCCTGGCAAGGCAAACACCCTACCCGCCTGGACCATCGCCTCCCGGCCCTAACATTTTTATTCTTATAGATGAGTGATGTGGATGTTATCTGCACAAGAAAATATGGCAGGTATTTTTTGTTGTTAGAAATTGATAATGTAAAGACACGCAATCTTATAAATTACAGATCTAAGTGAAACTGTCACTTTTTTCTTGATCACTTGACTTGTAGATCATCGATTGTTTCTGCGGACACCAGTAACATCTCAAAAAAAAATGTGACTCTATAATGATACTCTTTCATTTCCAATACTGATAACTCAAATTTTAAAAGTCGTGATTAACTTTATTAATCGCTTTTTAATATCCATTTGGGCTTTAACAATTTTTTTTTCTGAACTACTGCTGTTATTCTCCTTCATTTTCTTCCCATCTTCAAGTCAATTTTGCTATATCTTGAAAATTTGACAAAAAGTTTGACCCCAGTCGTAAAATTTGGCAAGTGTGTCAGATTTACAAGGGAAACTTTACATAAGGCTTAACTCCTTCCCTCCTTAAAAAATGCTGTGATGGGCCAGAGATAGTTCAGGGGGTGCGACACTTGATTTTGCATGTGCCAGGGTTCAACCTGGCACCGCATGATCACTTGAATCCCACCAGGTGTGAGAGCCAGGGCAAGCCTCCGCATTTTTTCTCCTTTCTTTTTTTTTTTTTTTGTTCTCTTCTTTTTGGGTCACACCCCAGCAATGCTCAGGTTTCTCCTGGCTCTGCACTCAGGAATTTCTTCCATGGTGCTTGGGGACCAAGGGATGCCGGACCAACCCGGCAAGCATGGGCCAGCCTGCAAGGCAAATGTTCTACCGCTGGACTATTGCTCTGGGCCTGCCTCTCAGCATTTTCAAATGTGGACTCAAGATGAAAAATAATTTGACTTAAATAAAAATGGTGTAACTTCTTGGGTCGAGAGAGATGCCTTGCATGCGGCTCACCAGGACTCATCTAGGCATCCCATATGGTCACCGAAAGCACCACTCAGGTTATTTGAGGGCGAGCAGGAGTAACCCTGAGTATTGTTGGGTGACCCAAAAAAAAAGCAAAACTTAGAACGACCTTCTAATATAACTGCGGAAAAGTATCCTTTTGTTTTTTTGTTTTTGCTTTGGGTCACACCTAACGGAGCTCAGGGTTACTTCTGGCCTCAGCACTAGGTAATTATTTCAGGCATGCTTAGGACTATATGTGATTTTTTCTGGTATCGGAACCTGATTGGCTACGTAAGACAACGCTCTACCCGCTGGACCATCACTCCAGCCCCTCAAAAAGTATGCATTTCTGGCAACACTTTTCTTTCTGTTTTATTAGGCTTTGAGGTACTTTGATCTCTTCTCCGGTTGGTGCTGAAGTGTCGGATGGGACCCTGACCCCTGCATACAAAGCCGGCGCTTTCCTTCTTCGTGCTGTCTCCCCAATCTTTCCAAGCTCATTCTCTTGCTGCATCTCCTGAATGCTGCCATGTTACCTTCTTCATTACCATTCAGTGGAAAATATTTTAACTCTTCCCCATGATTTTTATTTTTGATCCATGGTTAGTCAGAAATAACTTGCTTGGGGGTCAGAGAGATGGCTCAATCGGCTGGAGCCAGCTCCGGCGTGTTGAGACCCTTGGACTCACTATTTGGAATGCATGACCTGGTCCTGGTGGAACCAAGGATCTGTGGGGAGTCCCCCACCTCCACAAAAAAGCAAAATAATTGTTGGAAATTTCCTCCCAGATAAGCTTTGGTCATTGATTTCCAATTTAATAAACCCTGGATGGCAACACATAGTTATATTTCACTCTTCTTTTTTCAAAATTTTGGGCCGCACCCGCAATGTTCAAGGGTTTTTCCCCTGGCTCTGCACTCAGGAATCACTCCCTGGTAGTGCTCAGGGGACCATATGGGGCCGGGATGGAACCTGGGCAAGATGGGTCAGCCGCCGGCAAAACGCCTACCACTGACCATCGCCCCGGCCCCAATATTTCAATATTCTGACCCAATTAAGACTAGCTTCCTACCCCCTATCTATTCTTTCTTGATCAGTGTTCCAGAGTACATGAGATACTATACTCTATAACTGTTGGTATGGGATTCTATAAATACTGGGAATCTGGTGGGTCAGGATAGGTTAAAGGTGCTACTTGACTTTCTATACCTATGTAGATGGCCTATTTGTTCTAGTAACTGATCTGGAAAAGAAACGTGATAACTTCCGATTATGATAGTGGATTTGAGTTGTTTACCCCCATATGGGTTTTTAATGTCTATATATGCTGAAGCGCCACTATTACTGGCTCAAGCATCTGCTTCACAATGTCTTCCTGATGAAACTGGAGAAAAGAAATTAAGAGCTCAAAATAAAAATGAAAACCTAGCAGACTTCTACCTTGTCCTTCTTCCAAATGCCCAAATACAGACAAGCCAGAAACTCTACTCAGAAACTTTCGCTTATAGTGCATCTCTAGGGGATGAGCCAGCGGGGGGGACCCATAGCCCTTCCCTCGCCCCCACCCCAACTCTGCAACTTCACCCCCTCAAACTGTTTACCTGGCCTCTTTCCCACAAAACTGCTTCCTTGTCTTGGGACTGTGGACAAGACAGTCGCTGAGGGCAAAGTTCGTCATTTTCAACCTGCTAGTTTATTGCAAACAAAAGCTTATTTTTTTAACCTCTCAGTGGATAGGCTCCAGGGATGTGCGAGAACACTCCCACCAACCCTAAATGAGAGCCTCAACACACATTTTAATAATTTAGTACAGAAACAGCAAAATGAACTATTGGAGTACTGGCGCCCAGAGCTCCTCATCTTGCCTGAGTTACCTCCTGCAGCTACTCGGATAGAGAGGAAGACAGTTTGGATCTGTGACTATATGGCAGAATATCTTACCATGTATTCTATGTTGAAGGTGCAAATATTTTCTTCTCATGTTCTACATGATCTTCATGGACTGAGAAATCTACCGCATTTTATGGCTCACACATGAACCCAAAAAACAATAAAAGGGATGGAAAATATCATCAGAACTCTGTAGATGCCAACCACTCCACTGCACTACCCATGTCCATGGGCCTTGCAAGGCCATTTTAGTGAACGGGTACGTGAGCAAGTGAAACATAGTCATGTTCCAGATGCCTCACAGGACAGATCCGATAGGTGCACGTAGCTACGAGGACAGGCTGGCTGGGAGTCCTAAGGACAAGCACGCCTTGAGATTCATCAAGAATGAGCAGGCGCGCTAAGTGCTCCAAGGGAAGAGCAGAATTGGGCAAGATCCTACTGGCAAGAGAGGTAGCCCCTAAGCGACTAATAAAGTCTGGAATGGGGTGACGGAAAAATGGGGGGGTGGACCACAAAGCAGTAGCCAGCAACTCGAAACAATATAGACAATACCTACTTAAACTGAAAATTTACAGGAGCTGGACATACTATAGTGGGTAGGGTGCTTACCTTGCTCAGACTGACTCTAGGGCAACCTCAGCACCTCTGATAATGGTTCCCTGAAACAACGCCAGGAGATCAATCACTGAGTCCAGAGCCAGGAATAAACCTTGAGCACTGCCAGGTGTGACTCAAACCCCTCACCCTAAAATGAAAAAGACTGGTAGTGATAGGGACATCTCTAACTAAGTGCAACTTCATTACATTCATTCCTCTATGGCTCAAAAAATACATAAATTTTTAACCTTCAGTTTCACAAAATACATTTTTAAAAGAGTAAATGAATTTCTTCAAGACAAATTTTAATTTTAATTTTGTGACCTGAGACTAAACCTATGAATCACCCAGCATGGCATTGTGCAAAGTATACACTCTTACTACCACTAAGATATATATCTAGCCAGATGCCCTAAACAAATAATTTTTTTAAACTTGTTTTTGTTGTTGCTTTTTTTGTGGGTCACACCACTGCGATGCTCAGGGTTTACTCCTGGCTCTGCACTCATGAATTACTCCCTGGCAGTGCCTCGGGATCATATGGGATGTCGGGATTAAACCCTGTCGGTTACATGGTTCAGAAACACTCTACCCCGCTGGACTATTGTCTTGGCTCCTAATCTAATTGTTACCTGGAATCTTTACAAATAAAAAGCAGTGACATTTTATCCAATTTAATTATTTTTACTAACTATTTATTTAATTTAATTATTTAATTATTTTTTAATAATTTGTCTTTTTCCAGAAGTAAAAATAATGGAAAGTGATCCAGACAGATGGCAAGGTCCGTTATCTTAGGGGGCCAACTGCGTTCAATCCCCAGCACCATATGGTCCCCTGAACACCTCTGAGTATGATCCCTAAGCACCACCACATTAGACCCAACCTCCCTCCTGGGAAGGGATAGCTTCTAAATATCTCTGAAATGTGTCCATTTTTCACAAAACACAACAACTTAGAAGACCAGTCCAAAATTTTAAATGCCAAGTGTAAGCCAAAATGATTAACTGGCCATATATTTAGTACTTCTTTATAACCCATGTGTGATATAAATATCAGAATTTTCAAGATAAGGTAGCGTACAGAAGTCATACAGATAGAATTCTAATTTCCAGAATTAGCATATACAATGGAAGGGTTCTCACCTTCCTCTTTAAATCTTGGCTCATCTCCACCTTTCAGAAAATCTTGAAACAGAGTCTGGGAACAAATGAACATGCACTCACCCTCTGTTTAGAATCGGATAGCCCAGCATTCCTTCTTTTTCTACTAACCCATGCATTGTACTTCACTAAATTAAACAGACATCTTTACGGATACAGACCTGCCAAGAGCGTTTGGCAAAAATGTCCTGGCCCTCTCCAGGCTTCTATACACGGACAACAGTGGCCTCATAGATGGAGATGGATCGCCGACTGGCGGGCTCCTGGGTGCTCAGCAGTGTCAAGATAAAGAAATTAGGTGCAGACCATTTTCTACCACCAGCGGTCTGACAACGGCTGCGCTGTCAACCTTCCCACGTCCTGCAATAATGAAAAATTATGTGGGGAAGAGAAAGTTATGATTCTAGCCCTGTTTCCTTATTTCAGGATGAGCAAACTGATCCTAGAGAAAAAGTAGGTCATGGGTACAAAATCTCATACCTAAGCTACCAATTAAACAAAATGTAGGTCTCAGGATTCTGTTTCATCATCTTTAGGACCATGTTTACTCAGTAGCACTTCTTTCTAAATAATATCCAGTGAGGCTTATGCTGCTTGTATCTCAAATTCTTAAGTCATTTTTAAAACTTGAAAGCTCACAAGTTCTCTGCCTAATAGATATTTTACTAAAAAAAAAGCAAAACTACCACCCACTTTTGTCTCAGTGGCCACGCACAGAGAGCCGGGGGAGTGGGTGGAGGCGGCGTCTATTTGTTAGTGTTTTGAGCTCATGCCTGGCAGCGCTTACGCCAAGTCCTAGATATAACGTAAGGGCTTTCAGCCTTCTAAACTACCTTCCAGCTCAAATAAATCAGCTGCCTAAGATCATAACAGGTTCTTCTTTTTTTTCTTCTAGTTTTATTTTTATTTACTTTTCTTGAGATTCTATGGTTACACATAATAATACAATGGTTCCTCGTGCACATACTTCCACACCACACACTGACCTGCTACCCATCTCTCCAAAAAGGACCCCAACACCCCTTCCACTTCATCCTCTACTCCCAGCCTCACATTGTGTGGATCAATTCACATTGTGTTGCCTTTGGGCCTTTGTTGCTACCTCAATGTGAATTCTTTAAGTCCTACAACCCTTTTCAACTAGTTTTTTTAAAGTCTGTGAATCCCACAGTCACCTAAGTAAAACGTGGTTAGAACCAGATAACAAGCCATTAAACATACTTACCAGTCATACTTGGGGGGCTGGAGGGATAGTACAGTGGGTAGGGCTCTTGCTTTGTATGTGATAGATTGGTTCATCCTGGTATCCATATGCTCCCTGAGCAACTCCAGGCGTAATTCCTGGGTGCAAAGCCATAAGCAACTTCTGGAACACCAAAATCAATCCAAAAAAAAGTTTTATCTTGGAATCTGCAAGATTTTTTAAAAACTACGCCTCAGTATATCTAAAAAGTGGGTGAGTGAGAACAGGGAGACGGGCCAAAGGCCCAGAGCAGATGAATGGCATTTTATGGTTTACACCCTAGCTCCACAGGGTCACCAGGTGGTTCTGGTGGCCCCTAATATTACTAGGTTCAAGTAGAGCACTGGGGTACATTCCTTGAAAATATACTTATGATTTCACTAGGCACCGTTTGGGGCATAAAACACCACCACCACTACCACCAAAAAGTAAAGAAAAAGGAAAAGAAAAAGAAAGAAAGACAATAGTTAGAGTCCTAGTGTTTAGTCTTAGTTTTAGCTGCTGTCCAGAGTGGAGCTGAAATCTGTTTTGTCCTTATGTGTAACAAGCAGGTCGGATAAGGTTCAACAAAACAAATTTAACAATAAAAATAAAATACCAGGTCGGAGAGAGACCGCAATAAGCTAAGTCATTTACAGTGGCATTGACACCTAGTCTTCCAGCCCCAGGTAAGAAATCCCAAACAGAGTCAAAGAATCCTGGGAACACTGCAGAGTGCGGGCCAAAAACAACCAAAGCCAAATAAAGAAATACGTAACAATTCCAGGGCTGGCGAGAGCCTCAGTGGGCTGGAGCAAGTGCTCTGCACTAGGCAGGTTTGAACCTTGGTTCAAGACCGTCCCCTAAGACTACTCAGGAGCGGGTACTATCAGATATGGCCCCCAAAAAAACTAAAAAATACTAATACAATTCCAGGTCAGTTGTTGTACATATGAAAACCTGGGTTGACCCCGTCCCCCACACACACACTTCTAAATAACTCTACAGTTTGATAATAGAGCAAAGAAAAAAATATACCATTCCTTGATTAACTTGAATACATCAGACTCCAGGAAATATCAGCTTGGCTATCAATAGCTGTGAGACTTTATGCTTTTGGTCATTGTCAGACAAATGCAGAAACACCAAAATTATGGCTCAGTTTACTCTATTTCTGCAAGCTATTTAATTTAGTAGATAGCTTTGAAAACTCGGGTAAAAAATTTTCTGGAGGGAAAACACAGAAGAAGTGAGAGGATGTAAGACTCCAGTCTTGTTCTGCCTAGAATTACCAGAGAAAAAGCCATGAGACTCTGATCAGACAGCAGAGCCTTCTCTACTTTAGCCGCGCCACTGACATGCTCATGGGTTATTTAAGATTTAGCTTCACTGAGCAGCTCATCTAGAACTTTTTTCCTTCTTTTTTTCTTTCTTTATTTTTTCATTTTTTGTGATCACACTCAGCTACACACAGGAGTTACCCTGGCTCTTCATTCGGGAATTACGCAGTTTTGGAGAACATATGGGATGCAGGAATCAACTTTGGTCGGCCGCAAGCAAAACACTCTACCCACTGGTGCTATCACTCCGGCCCTAGAACTCTTTTTCTTAAAGAACGCCAATTAGTAGAAATAACTTTTTCTTGTAACGCGTCTACTATTTGAGATAACTGTTTGAGATAACTGTTCACATAGACTATAGATGTGTCTTGTCTGCAATCACTTATTTACTTCGGGAAAACCAGAAAGACCGTCCGGATGCCTCCAGCTGCCTGGAGCTTACAGCTTCACCATATAAACTTGACCTCTGAGTTATGCTTTTAAAACAAAAACTCCTAGAGCGGAGCGATAGCCCAGTGGGTAGGGCGTTCTGTTCGTGTACGGCCGGCTTGTGTCAGCTCAGGTTTGATCCCCGATATCCCATATGGTCCCCTCTCAGCACCGCCAGAGAAATTTCTGAGTGCAGAGCCAGGAGTAGCCCCTGAGCACTGCCGGGTGTGACTCAAAAAGGCAAACAAACAAACAAACAAACAAACAAACAAAAAAATAAGAATCCTGCCTGTTTTAGTGAACATTTTAATTGCACTTTAAAGCTTATGACTGTTAGTTGATAGACATGACACCTAAAGTTCATTGGTAAGATGCTGGAAAAAAACAAGGAATTATTAAAAGCAAATCCAAATGATGACTGGGAGAAAAACAGTAGGAAAATATGAGATTACTAAATTCTATGAGTCAAAACCCCCTTCACGCTCCAACCAGCTCATTAGTCAGACCTAAAATATTTTGTTTTGATTAAATACTACAGCTTTATAACCCGCTGAGAGAATAAATCATATTTTGATGTTTTTTTCTATCTTCGGTTCAATTTGCCTAAGGCAGCCTTATAAAGACAGTAGAGATGGATCAGGGCAATAAAACTACTAGATTATCAATTCTTTAAAATTATTTGTAGGGGCCGAGCAATAGCCCAGCGGGTAGGGCGCTTGTTTTGCATGCAGCCGGCATGTGCCGGGCCGGGTTTGATCCCCGGCGTCCCATGTGGTCCCCCGAGCACCGCCAGGAGTAATTCCTGAGTACAGAGCCAGGAGAAACCCTGAGCATTTCCAGGTGTGACCCAAAAAATAAAAAAATATATATATTTGTAAAGCTAATTAACTGATTTGGATTTTCACTTTTTAAACTCCCCTTAAGTTGGGGGAATATTTGTCTTGAAACTTTCCAATGCCAGTTGCTATAAGAAAAATAGTGTAAATGAAATACTTTGTAAGTTACTTGATAAATGTGAGGCCAAACTGTTGATCTTAATTTTTTAAACATCCCAAAAAATATCCCCAAACTAGAAAATAATAAATCTACATTCTCTCAAATTCTTCATAGCACATTAGCGGTAACTATTGTAACTAATTTGCAAATATTACTTCACATTTACGGTCTGTTATACCAGTATCTAATTTTTCTTTTTTAAAATCTCCCAAGCAATATTGCAGAGTGGTAGACAATAGGGCAGCCCCAGCTTGGGAGACCGTGTGGTACCCAGAATAAAATCTAGGCCTCCATCCCTTGAGCTATTTCCCTAATCCTTCTGCCTAACATTTTCTTAACATATATCTTAAAAGTTTGTTTCAACTAGGGATTGTCTAATGCCTTGCTTTATTTCTTTAATTTTATTATTATCATCATCATCATCATCATCATTATCATTATTATCATTATTATTATTATTATTGGTTTTTAGGTTACACCCAGAAATGCTCAAGGGTTACTACCTCTGCACTCAGGGATCATTCCTGCTGGTGCTTGGGCGACCATATGTGATGCCAGATATGAAAACTGAGTCGGCTGTGTGCAAGGTAAATGCCTTGCACATTGTACTACTGCTTCAGCCTGTTTCTTAATTTTCTACAAATAAGCAAAACATGTGGTACTTGTCTTTTCCTTCACTTAGCATGCTACCCTTTAATTCCACCCAAGTGTTGCAGCACACTGAGATATGCCAGAAAAATAAACAATAACAACAAGAGCTGAGAGTGTAAGGTAGGGGAAGGGTAGAATTGGAGACAGTGTGGAGGTTTTCAACAATCGGAGGTGGGGTAGTAGCAACACTGCAAGTATAAAGTAGTAATATGGGAACAGTCATAATCCATGCTACCTCCGGGGAAAAACTTAAAAACTGGGAGGCAGAGAGATGATACAGCACATAAGGATCCTTCTTGCGTGCAGTATGATCCCTGGCACCCCATATGGCCCCTTGAATGCCATCAGGCGCAATTCCTGAGCGCAGAACCAGAATTAAGCCCCTGAGCAGAGCTGGGCTATGGCCCATATGCCTCCCTCTCAAAATGAAAAAGTTACCAAACAAAAAGTCAAGAAGCACTGCTTTTTTGGGTTATGTTAAGGCTCTGGCCTTTCACATGAAAACTGCTGGAAATGGCTCAAAGGGCTGAGCACATGCTCTGAACACACACAGGATGACCGTGGTCTCCTGAAGACTGCCAGAGATCCTTATATACAGAGCTGGGGAGTCACTTCTACTTTCACCAAGCATGGTGCCCAAATAAAACATTATACTGGCAGGTATTATTTTAACCACAGATGCTTTAAACAGCTTCAGTTTACAGAAATATTTCGGTTACAGAAATATTTCGGTTGTATGACTCCCTGCTGAGCACCAAAACCCAATACATATCACATAAACTAAATGAACACGAAGTTCAGTGAGCACCAAGGCTGAGTGTGCACGCAGCACAGCCAGAAACAACCCAAAGTTGGATCCACAAAGGGGAGCAGGGATGAGGTGAATAGAAACAGAAATAAAACAGAATCTGCTCTTGAAATTCAAAATCACTTTACTAAAATACTTGCTATATAAGACATTTATAGCTCAATACTATCATTTTGTATGATTAATTTTCTAACATTAATGGGTAGGGAAGTCCACATAACAGAATGAGTTTTACTTGATCTCAGTTTCTGATCTCTAATCTGATACATCTCTATTCAGAAAAGCATCACTTTGTAGATGCTCTCCCAAATGGGGGATAAAAGCCCGTACCTGAGAGAAAATAGGCCCTCTGAGGACCCGGGGATAGCTCAGAGCCAAGCTCCACCTTGCAGCACAAGACCACACACTCAGGCCCCGGCACCACCCTACTCACCAGGGCAATTCAAAGAGCACTGCCATTGGCCTCCAGGACCACAACAAAGGGTGCCATCTCCTGCACAACCATGTGTGTGGACTCTCTGCTGAGCACCAAAACCCAAATATGTGAGGACTACAGCCAAGTCCACACTACCAAAGGAAAAGGAGGTGTGGCAGAGAAGCCTTTTCAGACATCTTCATGTAGAATGTCTATGCTTAGACACACAACTGTCCATCTGAACCATAGGTCGATTTCTGTTAATAAGATCACATCTTTTCTAAGCATGATTGCCCCCAAAAAAGTAAAATTGGGGAGGGTATTATACCAGCAGTGCTTGGGGTTGTCCCAGAGCAGTGCTCAGGGAGTGCCCTCAGGTGGTGCTTGGACACCACAATGTTGACAATGTTGTACTAGGAATCTAGCCCCAGACTCCCACACGCAAGCACGCCCACTGGAGGTATCTCCCCAGTCCAAGGGTGGTTTGATTTTTGTTTTTTGGGGGATACCTGGTGGGGCTCAGAACTTACTCTTGTTTCTGCACTCAGGGATTACTCCTGGTGGGGCCTGGGGGGTCCTATGGGGTGCTGGGGATCAAACTCAGGTTCGTTGCATGCAAGGCAAGTGCCATGCCTGCTGGTGCTCAGGTCACTCCTGGCAGTGTTGAGGAGACCATGTGATGCTGAGGACCCAACCCTGGACTCCGCGTAAAAAGCATGGGTGCAGTACTTTGAGCCATCGTCCAAATCCCAGAGTTCATTATAAACCATTCAACAGCAAAATCATTAGAACACAAAGTATGTCTATCAGAGAAAACATAATCCAATATTACAGAATGACAAACTTACTGAATTTGTTAGAGTTCTGATACAAAGTCATCTTAAATTATGGACTACAGACACTGTTCCGCCTTCCTTCCTCGCTGAGCAGCCTCAGGGTTAGCACAATCCTCACAGCTTCCCCGTTTAGCCGCCTGATGTTTGAATCATCCACCCACTCAGAGGAAGGGCGCCCCATCCAGACATGTATTTATTACTTATCTCTTGAAAATATTTATAGATGCAGGAGGAAAACCTCACAGGTAGCTCTTTCTAGTAAACAGATAGTATCCATTTATATCTCCCATGTGTTATTCTTTCCTTAAGTGAAAGGTAAACTTTTCTTATTCTAAGCTCTGCGAAGGTATTAAAAGAACCTTTTCACGTTAGCATGTATGCACCTACTATAATAAAAGAAAAAAATAAAGTGCACATTTGCAATTGTTAAAGCATGTTTTAGCATCATACACAAAAATGAAAATTTCTATTCGACAAGACAAACATGTAAAGGTAAATGGGCACACAGGCCAGAAAGATAGCTCAGTGGACTGAGCACTACCTTGGAATGTAGGATGCCAGGGTTTGATCCCCAGGGCCTCATGGGAATGACCCCAACCCCTGAGTAAAGAATACTGCCAGGGGGCGGAGGCGATAGCCCAGCGAGTAGGGCGTTTGTCTTGCACGGACGGCATCCGGCCCAGGTTCGATCCCGGCATCCCATATGGTCCACCTAGCACCGGCAGGGAGTAATTCCTGAGTGCAGAGCCAGGAGCATTGCCGGGTGTGACCCAAAAAAGAAAAAAAAAAGAATGCTTCCAGATGTAGCCCAGAAACAAAAATAAAATCAACACATATCACAACTAAATGAAAATGAAGTTCAGTGAGCACCAAGGCTGAGTGTGCACACAGCACAGCCAGAAACAACCCAAAGTTGTAACCACAAAAGGGGAGCAGGGATGAGGGGAATAGAAACAGAAATAAAACAGAATCTTCTCTTGAAATTCAAAATCACTTCACTAAAACACTTGCTATATAAGACATTTATAGCTCAATACTATCATTTTGTATGATTAATTTTCTAACATTAATGGGTAGGGAAGTCCACATAACAGAATGAGTTTTACTTGATAAATTTAGCTGTGTGGCATTTTATATTAATCTGATTTAACAGGGTCTATCTGAGGTTAATTATTCCTCAGAGATACAAATTCCTTAATAAGACAGACAGCAGTATATTTAAATATTAACCAAAACATTCATAAACCACATGAGCAATGCACTAGCAAAAAAAAAATCATTTTCTATTTCTCTCTGTAACTTTAAAAAGCTTAGCTCTATTTCCTACATTTTCAAATGACTCCTTTCCCTGGAGAATTTTTTCCTTTTTTTTTATTCAATGTGGAACTGCATTTTGTAGTCTATTTCGTATCTTTTTCATATAATACTCCTATGCTTAACTGAGCTCTCATGTACTCAACTGTTTCAAATACCTCTGGTAATTAAATTGTTGTGTTTTAGAGCCATATCCAGCAGTGCTCAAGGGCTACTCCTGACTCTGTGCTCAGAGGTCACTGTCGTGGTGCTTGAAGGACCACAAAGTGCTGAGGACTGAACCCAGACTCCCACGTTTACTCAGCTCACTCAACATCTCTCTAGCCTCTGGCAATTAAGATTGTTTGTTTGTTTGTTTGTTTGTTTGTTTGTTTGCAGGAGCCACACCTGGCTGTGCTGAGAACTTACTCCTAACTCTGTACTCAGGGATCACTTCTGGCAGGGATTTGGGGAACATATGGGGTGCCAGGGATCTGGCTTCATGCAAGGCAAGTGCCCTACCCATTTTACTATTACTCTGGCCCCCAATAATTTTTTTTTTTGCTTTTTTTGGGTCACAGCTGGCAATGCTCTGGGATTTCTCCTGGCTCTGCACTTAGGAATTACTCCTGGTAGTGCTTGGGGACCATATGAAATGCTGGGGAATCGAACCTGGATCAACCTCATGCAAGGAAAGCACCCTACCTGCTGTACCATCACTCCACCCCCAAACATATATTTTTAAAGTATGCTTTGGGGGGACCAGAGAAAGAAACAGGCTAGAGAGCACCCTTTCAGACAAAAGGCCTGAGTTCAATCCCCCCACATGATATGGAACCAAGGCACTTGGTTCTCTTATAATCTCTTATAAAGAAGAGATCCCTCAAACTCAAGCAGAGTCAACATTAACCCCAAACATTCCCAGATGTGGTCCAAACCATTAACCGCAAATAGGGCTGGAAGGATAGTAAGAGAGGGTAGGGTTATTGGTTTCTTTGGAGTGTGTGTGTGTGTGTGTGTGAGAGAGAGAGAGAGAGAGAGAGAGAGAGAGAAAAAAGACATGCCTTTACTTTAAGTACCATTTTTTTTATTTATTCATTTATTTATTTATTTATTTATTTATTTATTTATTTATTTATTTATTTATTTATTTATTTATTTATTGCTTTTTTGGGTCACACCGGCAATGTTCAGGAGTTTCTCCTGGCTCTGCACTCAGGAATTACTCCTGGCGGTGCTCGGGGACCATATGGGATGCCGGGAATAGAACCCAGGCCGGCATGGGCCAGTCGCGGTGCAAGGCAAGCGCCTACCCACTGGGCTATCGCTCCGGCCCCAAGCACCATTTATTTAAAAGACTATCCTTCCATTTAAATTTCTTTTATTTTATTTATTTATTTTTTTGCTTTTTTTTGGGGGTCACACCCAGCAATACTCAGGGTTTCTCCTGGCTCTGCACCCAGGAATTACTCCTGGGACCATATGGAATGCCGGGATTGAACCTGGGCGGCACAGGCAGGCCAGCAGGAAAGGCACATGCCCTACCCGCTGGACTATTGCTCTGGCCCTGTTAAATTTCTTTTTACATTCCTTTGTCAAAACGAATTAGTACTATTTTGTGGCATTATTTCTGGATTAACTACTCTGTTCCAAGGATCAATATTTTTCTCCCTACATCCACCAGTAACACCCTTATTTTGATTAATGCAGCTACACTGACAGGCCTTACCATCAGGAAAGTTGATTCCTTCTACGTGGTATTATATTTAATTATCATAGATTTGAAGTAGGAAAGTCTTTTTATTGGCCATTTTATTACACTTTTTCTCAACGAAAAAGTAACTATAAATTGAAAATAAAGTTCCCTTATTTCCTGAAATAAAAGACTGAATATTAAAGCAGTTTCCTTCCTTCCTTCCTTCCTTCCTTCCTTCCTTCCTTCCTTCCTTCCTTCCCTCCCTCCCTCCCTCCCACCTTCCTTCCTCCCTCCCCCCTCCCTCCCTCCCCTCCTTCCTCCTTCCCTCCCTCCCTCCCTCCCTCCCCTCCCTCCGTTCCTTCCTTCCTTTTTGGGTCACACCTGGCAATGATCAGGGGTTACTCCTGGCTCTGCACTCAGGAATTACTCCTGGCGGTGCTTGGGGACCATATGGGATGCCGGGGTTCGAACCGGGTCAGCCGCATGCAAGGCAAATGCCCCTACCAGCTGTACTATCTATCACTAAGGCCCCCTAAAGCAGCTTTTTTTCTGTTGAGTTTTTCATTTGTTTTGAATGTCATGTCAGTGCCTGAGACTAGGACCAAGCATGCTGCACTCCTGAGTTGAGCCCTCAGGAGTCTGTGTCTTTTACAGGAAATATTACCACCCATGAAAAACTTGTATCACAAGTCTTGATTTAAAAAATAAATACTGAATCGGACTGGGCTGATTACAGCAGGTAGAGCATTTGCCTTACATGCAGCTGACCTGGGTTCAATCCCAGCATCCCATATGGTCCCCTGGCACCTCCAGGAGTAATTCCTGAATGTAGAGCCAGGATTAACCACTAAGCATTGCAGGGTGTGATGCAAAAAGCAAATATTAAATAAAAATTAAAAAAATTCTGAAACATAAGAATGAAATATTAGCCATAGCTTATTAAAACAATGGATAATATTTTCCTCCTCTATTTCCATTCCCAACCAGCAGCTATTATTTATTGCCCTATTACAAAATGGGGCTCAGCATCAATTATATCCCAGCATAAGTGGTGATGAAATGAAAAGATGAGACTGGAGGCCTTCTTAAGGCAATTACTGCTCAGTTCTTTGAAATCTTTTGAGTTATGTCACCAAAGTAATAGCAGCTTGCAATAAAAAATGTACTTAATGATCTATTGGTTAATTAGCAGACAACTCAATTAGGGTCTCCTGTCAGTTCTCAGAGAGTGAAATACTAAGACCTGGTGTCAGCCAGTCATTCTAAGCCATTTTCTATCTCCCCAACACCAATACTGTCACCTGCCCTATGGCACTAAGGTTGTTTCTGCATCTAGAGACTTTAGTAGAATCCGAGTAGAACCGAGAGGGGGGCTGAAACCAAGGCATAGGGTTAAATGCTCACTTTGGATGCAGCTGACCTGACCCTGGTTCTACCTCCAGCACTACCTGACCATCACCAGCAACAACTCCCAGCACAGAGCATAGAGTAGTCTGCTGGGCACTGCCAGGTGTGACCCAAACCCCAGTACAAAATAATGGGGGTGGGCAGTCCCAGGCAGATGGATGAGCAGATGCTCTTCTTTTCTAACTGCGGTAGAAGGAAACTGTGAAGAAGGTGGGAAGCAGACCCTGCACTCAACCATGGGCACAGTCTAAGCAGACGGCACTAGTTGAAGCACATGGAGTCTTAAGGACCCACAGATTGCTCCCCAAACGCCCCATGCCCCACATGAAAAATGTACCCAAGTGAGGGGTTGGAGTAATAAAACAGCAGGGAGGGCACTTGCCTTGCACTTGTTCAGGGAACCATATGGAATGCCAGGGATCAAACCCGGGTCAGCCACATGCAAGGCAAATGCCCTATCTTGTCGGAACTGACCCTGATTCGATCCCCGGCATCCCATATGGTTCCCCAAGCACACCGCCAGGAGTAATTCCTGAGTGCAGAGCCAAGAGTAACCCTTGAGCACCGCAGTGCAAGCCTAGCAAGACACACACACACACACACAGTGTACCCAAAATGAAAGGCAAATGCCAGGGTGCACCTGCAGCCAAGTCAGCAGCAGCTCGAGCGCTACACATTGTGAGCAGTCAGTGCTCTGTGCTCTGTGACAGGGAACAGTGCAATAGCAAAATGACTAGGGTCCAAAAATAGCAGCACAGTCTATCGGAGGAAGAGGCTCCACTGGAGAGCTACGAATCAGACACTTCAGGTCTTTACTTAATGCATAATAATTAAGTTCTTTGAGCCGTCCTGCTATCACACACTGAAAAGCCTTGTTTACCCTTTCACTGTCCTAGGGAATAAATTATCTCAGGAGTCTTTCTAGTTCACCAAAGTGCTACTTAAAAACATTTCAGTTTAAGCAATTTATTTATTTATTTAGTTATTTATTTTGCTATTTGGGTCACACCTAGCAATGCTCAGGGGTTATTCCTGGCTCTGCACTCAGGATATACTCCTGGCGGTGCTTGAGGAACATATGGGATGCCAGGGGAATCGAACCCAGGTCGGCTTCGTGCAAGACAAACACCTCCCAGCCGGTCTATCATTCCGGGCCCCCACCCCAATTTATTTAAATTTTTTTTGAGAGGGTCACACCCTAAGTGCTCAGGGGCAACTCTTGACTCTGAACTCAGGAATTATACTTGGCAGTTTTCAGGAGACCATATGGAATGCCAGGGATCGAATCTGGATCAGTCGCATGCAAGGCAAATGCCCTATCTGCTGTACTATCATTCTGGACTCTAAGCAATTTATTAAACTAATAGAAAAAATGTTATATACAGCAGAATAACTTAAATAAATAGGGAGGGAAAAAGTGAAGAGGGTATCTATATATATATATGTGTGTGTGTGTGTGTATATATATATACATATATATGCTTTCTGGTAGCAATGCCACCCCAGCTGAATGTCATTCAGAGCTCAGGTACCATCCCTCAAACAAGGATCCCTGGGGCCAGAGTGATAGTACAACGATTGGGCGCTTCCTAGCATGAGGCCAATCAGGGTTTGATCCTTGGCATCCCATATGGTCCCCTGAGCACCACCAGAAATAATTCCTGAGTGTAGAGCCAGGAGTAACCCCAGAGCATCGCGGGTGTGACAAAAAAAAGAGTAAAAAAAAATATATATATATATATATATATATAGAGAGAGAGAGAGATAGATAGATAGATAGATAGATAGATAGATAGATAGATAGATAGATAGATAGATAGATAGAGAGAGAGAGAGAGAAAGAGAGAGAGAGATAGAGAGATAGATAAAGCCCTGACCAGACACGAAACAAAGATGTCCTAATGCTTATTACCACCTGCCTGTTTGAATGATCTGCAGTGTTCACACTGCACTCAGTGCTTTTCCTGCTTGGTTATGTATGTTCTATTTTATTTCTACCTTTCCCTTCATGGTTGTTTGGATGACTGGGGGCCACACAACAGGTGGTGCACAGGCTTGCACATTTGGTCTTAGAGCTGACTGGGACCACACTTCTTCAGCTCTGGTGTTCACATGCTGCAAGTGGACAGAAATCCTTTGTGGTATCAGGAATCAGGGACAGCAGAGCCACTAGGACCGCACTAAGTGTTAATGGTGGTAATGTATTAAAGGACTGTCACTGTCACTGTCTTCCCTGCTCACCATCGATTTGCTCGGCGGGCCCCAGTAACATCTCCATATATCCTGTCTCATGCTAGTAGAGCCCAAGGGCATCTGCTTGCTCCAGGAACATAAAGAGCCTCAATCCATTCCGGAATGAGGTCTATAGTTGTTACTGGTATTTGGCATATCAAATACAACACAGGTAGCTTGCCAGGCTCTGCCATGCAGGTAGCAAACTCTTGTAGTCATCGATAAGTCCAGCATTTATTGATGAACCTCGTCTGGCTTGTTGCAAGGCTCTGCTGGGGTGGCAGGCCAGGGCTAGAACCCACCGTCCCTCCCGGGCGCCTCATGAGCGGCTGGGCACAGGGAGAGCAAGTAGCAGCTCTGCCCCATGTCTGTGAGTCTCTGGCCCGGCATACCTGAGCCGATTTGAAAAAGACTGCTGCAGGGTGGAACTCGATGAGCCGGGCTGTGATAAGCTGGTCTGCTGGATGGAGTTCTGATGAGAGAGAAGTCCGGATGTGGAAAATGGAGGCCCCTCATGGGAGTGGGGTCGTCTGGCTTGTTGCAAGGCTCTGCTGGGGTGGTGGGCCAGGGCTAGGAACCCGCCATCCCTCCCAGGTGCCTCGTGAGCGGCTGGGCACAGGGAGAGCAAGTAGCAGCTCTGCCCCCATGTCTGTGAGTCTCTGGCCCGGCATACCTGAGCGGATTTGAAAAAGACTGCTGCAGGGTGGAACTTCGATGAGCCGGGCTGTGATAAGCTGGTCTGCTGGGTGGAGTTCTGATGAGAGAGAAGTCCGGATGTGGAAAATGGAGGCCCTCATGGAGTGGGGGGTCGTCTGGCTTGTTGCAAGGCTCTGCTGGGGTGGCGGGCCAGGGCTAGAACCCGCCATCCCCTCCCGGGTGCCTCGTGAGCGGCACGGAATGATAGCCCAGCAGATAGAGTGTTTGCCTTGCACGCGGCTAGCCTCTGCCGGCCGGGTTGGATCCCTGGCATCCCATATGGTCCCCTGAGCACCACCAGGGTTGAAGGACAGGTTTAGATAATCTGGGAGATTTGGTGTTTTGCCCACTCACATCTTAATCTAATTAAGCCAAGGTTCATTCTAATGAGATCTCTCTTCTATGTAAACACTGCTAGAGGGTGTGGCAGTTACAGAAGTCACCTTGATTGAATAACTTCTGACTTATACATCTACTAAGACTTCTATGTTTTCTAGATTGGGCACAGCTCCTCTTTATACCCACTGCAACCAGCGTGGGACAGTTAGAATTTACCAGGAGACTACCACCCTGGCTACGTTGAGACTATAGGAAGACTATAGGAAGACTCTCAGACATGGAGCAGAGCTGCTACTTGCTCTCCCTGTGCCCAGCCGCTCATGAGGCGCCAGGGAGACATGTGCGGGTTCTAGCCCTCGCCTGCCACCCCAGCAGAGCCTCACAACAAGCCAGACAACCCCCTACTCCATGGGGGCCGTCATTTTCCACATCCGAACTTCCCTCTCGTCACAACTCCCACCCAGCAGGCCAGACTATTGCGGCCACGTGGTTCATCAATAAATGCTTTATTTAGAGATGACTACAAGAGTATGCCACTCATACGGCAAGCCTGCCAAGCTGCTCGTGTCGTATTTGATATGCCAAATACCAGTAACATTTATATTAGGTCATTTCCATGACCTAATATAATGGTTTGAGGCTCTTTATGTTCCTGGAGCAAGTGGATGCCTTTGGGTTCTACTAGCATGAGACAGGACATATGGAGATATTACTGGTGCCCACTCTAGCAAATAGACAATGAGCGGGAAGATAGTGATAGTGATAGGAAGGATCATACTAGTTTGCTCTAAGCAAGCGAATGTGACACTTTCAGTACACGAGAACAAGATACTCAGAATCATCCTGGTGCAGATAATAATAAGAAGGACCTTGTGGGTACCATCTAGATTACATGAAGCTCATGAAGTTAAGATGTATTACTTTATACCCGCCCCTCTCTCTCTCAGTGTTTTACATAAGAGATAATCTCAGAAGAAGAGATTAGTCCTTGGTGTAACCTTTGTTTATACATGCAATAGGGTGTGGCACTGCTCTTCTACACTCTGTTTAGGGTTCTTAGTTGACATGACCCTCCCTGGATTACTTTG
>JAJIBD010032979.1:0-13151 GCA_021461705.1 Cryptotis parvus | reverse complement strand
TTTTTGGTTTCCAACTCATTGATTTCCTCTCTAAGTTTTATTATTTCCTTTTTCTGCCTGGGTTGGGCTCCTTTTTGTTGGTCTTTTTTCCAATGTCTTCAGCTGTGTAGTCAGGTTATTTATGTGGGCCCTTTCTTGTTTCCTGATGAATGCTTGCAGAGCTATAAACTTCCCTCTTAACACGGCTTTTGCCGTGTCCCACAAGTTCTTATAATTGGTATCTTCATTTTCATTTGTTTCCAGAAATCTTTGGATTTCCTGTTTGATTTCTTCTATGACCCATTTGTTGTTCAGCAGTGAGCTGTTCAGTTTCCAGGTGTTTGGTTTGACTCCCTGTTTCTGTGTACGGTTAACTTCCATTTTCAGTGCATCATGGTCTGAAAAGATAGCTGACACAATTTCTATCTTTTTAATTTTATTGAGGTATGCTTTGTGGCTCAGCATGTGGTCTATCTTCGAGAATGTTCCATGTGCACTAGAGAAAAATGTGTATTCAGCTTTTTTGGCATGAAAAGCCCTGTATATATCCACTAGCTCCCTTTCTTGCATTTCTTCCTTCAGGGCCAATATTTCCTTGGTGAGTTTCAGTCTTGTTGATCTATCCATCGTTGATAGAGGCAGTGTTGAAGTCTCCAACTATTATTGTGCTACTGTTAATGTCTTCTTTGAGGTCTCTTAGCAGTTGTTTTATGTATTTTGCTGACCCCTCATTGGGTGCATATATGTTTAGTAGTGTAATTTCTTCCTGGTGTACATACCCCTTAATTAATAAGAAGTGGCCTTCGTTGTCCCTTCTAACCTTTTTCAGCCTGAAGTCTATATTATCTGATACTAATATGGCCACACCAGCCTTTTTGGAGGAGTTGTTTGCATGGAGAATGGTCTTCCAACCTTTGACTCTGAGTCTTTGTTTGTTCTGCTTATTCAGATGCGTTTCTTGTAGACAGCAGAATGTTGGGTTCAATTTTTTTTAATCCATTTTCTCACTCTGTGTCTCTTAATTGGTGCATTTAGACCATTGACATTGAGAGAGATTATTGTCATTGGATTTTGTGCCATCTTTCTTTTTGTGTTTGTTGTGCTTATGGGTTTGGTCGCATTAGAGTAGGCCCTTCAGTCCTTCTTTTAAAGTTGGTTTTGAGTCCATGAAGTTCCTGAGTTGTTGCTTATCCATGAAGTTGTGTATCTTTCCTTCATATCTGAATGTGAGCCTGGCCGGATAAAGGAATTCTTGGTGAAGCCTGCAGTTCATTGAGCCTTTCGCAATATCCCACCATTGTTTTCGGGCTCGGAGTGTTTCATCAGAGAAGTCTGCTGTAAATCTTAGAGATGTTCCTTTGTATGTGATTTCCTTCTTTGATCTTGCTGCTTTCAGTATTCTATCCCTATCTATAGTTTTTTGTCATTTTTATTAAGATGTGTCTTGGAGTGTTCTTGTTGGGGTTTCTTTTAGCTGGTATCCTACGGGCCTCTTGGATCTTGAGGCAAGCGTTCTTTAGTTCCGGGAACTTTTCAGCAATGATGGCTTTGACAGTTTCTTCTTCATCAGGGTTTTCTTCTTGCCCTTCTGGGACCCCAATGATCCGTATGTTGTTTCTTCTGGCTTCATCCCGATTATCTCTTGTTGTCTGTTCGGTAATTGTGAGCCTTTTTTTCTATCTTCTGGTATTGTGTAGAGAATCTTTGGAACTTCGTCTTCGAGATCACTAATTCTTTCTTCAGTAGCTATTATTCTGCTATGATGGCCTTCCACTGTGTTTTTTATTTCATTTACCTCATTTTTAATATCTGTCATTTCCCTTTGCATTTTCCTCACTTCTTCTATCATGTCCTCTTGTATTTTATTGATTTTGCATTCCATTGCTTCTTTGAATTCCTTTTGAATCCTTAACAGTTCTTTCCGAAATTCTTTTTCAGATAGGTTATGCAACTCATTGGTATTGCTAGACTCATCTGGACCAGTGACTTCACTCCCAAAGCTTGATGGAATTTTGCGTTGCTTTACCATTATGACTATTGTAGGTTGTAACTGTGAATTCTTGGGTGACTAGATAGTGCAGTTAGTAGGTGTCTGGTCTGTTTGCAGAGTTTGGGTGGGTGGCAAGGATGTAGGAACCAAGGTTCACTGGTACCTCATGCAAGGTAGGTAGTGAGAGGGTTGCGCGACGCCCCTAGCGTCCTCGCGGTTTTGAGTTTTGGGATGTTCCCAGCAGCTCAGGGCGCTAGGGTCGGTCCCGGCTGGAACCAAGGCACTTTGCCTTGGTTCCCGTTGATGGAGTTTCCGCTCTTCCCTGGGGCAGCTTGGGGTCCACGGAGACGCAAGAATCACACACACACCTGTGGGGGGGGAGGCTGTCAATTGTTTTAAAACATAAATTCTCAAAGCAAAATCTCATGCCAGAGTTAATGCAAATTTCTGAACAATAAACAAACAAAAATAAACTGCCATTAATGAAATAAAGAAATTGAAAATACTTTGTAATGCCACATACAAATATCTCATTAATAACTACATATGTTAGAGCTTAAATTTAATAAATATATACAATGAAAGATGAATTTATAAGATAATAAATATTACAGATGTTTTCAACCTTTATCATGTAAATATATTTCATGTAGGAAATATAGTTAATAGATTTTCAAATATGCTGCAATAAGTAATATGAATTTTATCAATATACATGGCATGTCCTTTCATCAATCTATCTATATTTTAATTCATTGATTAATTACATTACTTAAAACATTGGTTCTCTAAGTTTTGATTGGATTAACTTTTCTTACATTATTACATACAACTTTTCTGTTTTTGGTTCTTGAGTTTGGGTCCCCTGAAGTTCTTAGGGTTTACCCTTGGCTCTTCACTCAGGGATTGCTCCTTGTGGGTCTTAGGGCGCCATATCAGTTTGGTCTCATGCAAGGAAAACCAGGTTGGTCTTCTGCAAGTAGAATATTTTACAATTGTACTACTGCTCCAGACTCTAACACAAGCTACACTATACAAAAATAATACAAAGTTATATAAATTTCATTCATATCAATTAAAATTTTGTATGGAATATAATGTCTTCCTTTTATATGTATTATGTCTCTAATGAAATAGATGCTAATGAAAATAAATTTTCGTTTTACTTGTATGGTTCTTGTAGAACTCTTAATTGGATTCAAACAATCTTCACCGTAATAACTTCTAATTACAAATTAAGGTCATTCTAACACTAAGATTATTGGTTTTGTGCAAGATTAAAGTTCACTGGATATTATACAACATGCCAGATTTATTCTGAATATTTTATGAATAAAAGATGGAATTTCAATGTCAGTCAATAAATATTTAATATTTTCATAAAATATAAGAATCCTTCATAATAAAATAATCACTCACCAAATTTCTTATGGCTTCCTCAACACTGAATATATTACCTCTCCTCCTTAATGATCCTTATAATTCTGGTCCATAAGATTAAGATTGAACTACAATATATAATAATGAATAGGAAATATATTGTAAAGTCCCAAAAAGATCACCCATATCTACATTTAAAGATATCTTTATGTAATTTAGCACCTATAAAGACAACCATTTATCTATCTTTCTATTGGAAAAACAACAAAATCCTTAAGGATACCTAATTCTGGGATTGATTTTTTAATATGCAGCAATCAAAATAAATTTATTTTGATGAATTTTGATTTCCAACAGAGTTATTAACATGACAGTTATGTAACATAACTACTTAAGAGTCATATATATGTATTATATATATAGGACTTCTTAAAAGAGTACAATATATGCACATGTATATGCAACATATATATACATATATATGTATGCTAATTCCTGGCTCTGTATTCAGGGATCACTCCTAGCAGTGGTGGGGAACCAGATGGAGTTCTGGCAATTAAACCCAGGTTGGATGCTGACAAGCCAAGTGCCTTATCAACTGTTCTGTCATTCTGTCCTTATTTTTAAACTTCTATCATTTAACTTCTTTTCTTTAAGTTTTAATGCCAGATTTTTAAATCTATAGTGTATTACACATACTTTGAAATTTATCATATAATTGCTTTTTTTGAAGGTGTTCCAAAGGTTTAGTGAAATATAGTTGATATTATATAGATTCATATGTTTTATATAATATTTGTTATATTTTTATTTAGTATTTACATATGCAAACTCTGTTTAGGGATTGAAACATTTTTACATCGATTTGTCTCCTCAGATGCTAGTTTATGCAATACTGGGGAAAATATTGTCTACAACACAAGCCCTTACTAGTTGTCTCAATTTTTAAAGTTACAAAATATTAAATTAAAATTATATCATAAATATTACTGATTATTTTTAAGTTTTCAGTTCCATACAATAAAGACCACAGTTGAAATTCATGTTTTATTTATTTACTTATTTATTTACTTATTTTTTATTTTTGGGTCACACTTCGGTGATGCTCAGGTTACTCCTGGCTCTTTGCTCAGAATTAATCCTGGCAGTACTCAGGGGACCATATAGGACGCCTGGGAATTGAACCCTGGTAGGCTACATGCAAGACAAATGCCCTCCCCACTGTGCTAGGGTAGGCCCCTAGAAGTTCATGTTTTATTAAATGTCAAATGCACTGACATGCAAATACATTGAATCATCTCTATTTGTTCAGTTTGTGAGTGTTGCTGCATAATGTAAAGAAAATTACCTTTTCTGTAAGATTACCTTTTTCTATGTTTTTATATTATTAGTTATTTTTTTAAACAAAAAAAAAAAATAACCCCCCCCCCCCCCCCCGGCCCACCCCCCCCCCCCCTCCCCCCCCCCCCCCCCCCCCCCTCCCCCCAAAAGTATTTTGTCATTTCTTTTAACATATTTTCCCTTTGCTTTTTGGGTCACACCCAGCAATGCTCAGGGGTTACTCTTGTTCTGCACTCAGGAATTACTCCTGGTGGTGCCTGGAGACCATCTGGGAAACCAGGGATAGAACCTGGGTTCATCCGTATGTGAGGCAAACGTCTTACCCTCTGGACTATCACTTTAGCCCCTCTTTTAACATATTAAATTGTGGTTGAACATTTTATTTAGGTAGTGACTCCACCTTTTAAGTAATTTTGGTGAGTTACTTTTTATTTTCCATATAATTTAGCTTCTTTATTTGTGTGCATATAAAAATTCTATCACTTTTAAAAGATAGGTGGTAACTGGAACCAAAGTACAGCAGGTAAGTTATTTGCCTTGTGTGTGGCCAACCCAGGCGCAATGCCTGGAAACACATGTTGTTCTCTGAGTCCTTCCTTGATTGATACCTGAGCACAGAGCTGAAAGTAAGCATTGAATATTGCTGGGTGAGTCCCTAAAAGCAAAAATAAAAAGATAAAGTAAAAAGCTAAGAGGGGTAGGTAAAAGTTGAATAATGAATGAGATCTTTTGCATGTGAAATATCTCAAGCAAAGTAAATATTAAAATAAAATCAAATTTTCACAAAACATAAAAGCATCAAAGGAATTTGTAATGGTTTTAATGGGAATTTTAATCAATAACTAAACCAAATTGAATCTAACACAATTTCTGCCTAATTGAAAGATGAAAATTACCTTACAAAGATTTAAAATATCTTCTTATTATTCCTGGATTTCTGCTAATGCCATCCCTGAAGCAATGTGAAGGACCAGTAAAATGATAAATTGGAAGAGAAAGAAAATAAAAGTTCTTAATAAAAGTACTAAGAGAATGTGGAAAGATAGCTCTACAGCTGAATCTCAGCAAAACCATGTTAATGAAAAATGAACTAGTTCCAGAGGCCCTATTCAATCTCAATGGAACAAACATTTCTGAATGCAGCAGTTATGTGTACCTAGGTCAAGAAGACAACATGATGAACGACCTACAACATGAGCTGCGCAGGAGGAAGAAAGCAGCATGGAATGCCTTTAAAAACCAAAGAAATAGCTAAAAAGACAAAAACCTCCAGCTCCAGGCACCTCTCTTCAACTCCACCATTCTCACTGCATTAACATACGCCTCAGAGACCTGGGTCCTGCAAAAGCAGGATGAAATGCTATTCGGGTCTCCCAAAGAAGAATTGAAAAGAGCTATACTTGGAATATCACGCCTCACTCAAGTGAAAGAAGGAATCCGGAGCTCCGACCTCCATCGCTGTGCCAGAGCCAGGGACGCTGTCTCGTTTGCCAAGGCATCAAAAATCAGATGGGGTGGACATGTAATGCAATTTGAAGATAACCGCTGGACTAGAGCTGTTACCAACTGGATCCCACGGGATGTCAAAACATCATGTGGCTGCCCACCTACAAGATGGTCAGACTTCTTCATCAAGACCCTGAACGAAAGGTTTGAAGCTCTTTGTATTCCTGAGGCAGCTAGATGCCATTGGGCTAAACTGGCACATGATAGGGTCAAATGGAAATATTACTGGCGCCCACTCAAGCAAATTGACGAATAACAGGATGTCAAGTGATCAAGTGATCAAGTGAATAAAAATACTAAGACCCTAATTGTTAGAACACTTATGACCAAATATATTCATCTGGAGTCATAAGTAGCCATATAATTTATAGGGAGTTATAGAAACAGAATTAATTATAGAAATGGACCCATAACACCACTTTATTTGTCAAGTGATTCTTTTTTTTGTCAAGTGATTCTTTAAAAAGAACAAATTGGAATAAATTTGCACCAAAATAAATGTATTCCATGTTTATACTTTAAACATCTATGTTTAATTATTAGAATAAGTCGATTTATTTTGAGAGTACTTATGCCAAAAATAAATAAGCAAATTTAGTATAGATTAATTAATTTAATCATTAATTTATGTGAGTGTTTAGACAGCATAAGTATCTACTGCATTAGCATCTTTCACAAAGATCACATTATTGGTGGCTTAAATTATGACTTTATTCAGGGTAAGTGAGAAGTGTATTTCCAAGTTATGAAAAATAAAAGTAATTTAAAGTCATGCAGATGATGCTAGAATGAGACAAATCAAATCACAGCCTTTTATGCTGAACTAAAATTCTATTTATCAGTATAATATGCAATTTAAATCATAAGGTCAAACTCATTTATTTTATCATCTTGGATATTGCAATTATTTTTCGTAACTAATATCTCTTAAACATGGAAGCCAGGGCAATATTGCAGCAGATATGGCATTTTCCTTGCATACCACCAAACGGACTTATGTTAATGGAGGGAGAACAGTGGAGTCGAAGAGATGTGCCAGGAGCCAGAGGTTCTTTGTTCTTTTAGCTATTTCTTAGATGCTTTTGACAGCATTCCATGAGCTCTTTTCCTCCTGGGCAGCTCAGGTTTTAGGTCGTTCATCATGTTGAGTTTTCGACCTAGGTACACATAACTGCTGCATCCAGAGATGTCTGTTCCATTGAGATTGAACGAGTTCATTTTTCATGTACATAGTTTTGTTGAGATTCAGCCGTAGACCTATCTTTCCACATTCTTGGTCGAAGTCAGCCAGCATTTGTGCCACTTGGCTAATGTTTGGTGTTATTAGAACAATGTCATCAGCGAAGTGGAGGTGGTATAGTTGCTGACCATCTATATTCACTGCCATTCCTTCCCATTCTAATTTTTGCATGAAGTTCTCAAAGGTGGTACTCAAGTGTTTCGGTGAAATGGTATCATCCTGCCGAACCCCTCTTTTGACATCGATGAGCACTTGTTCTAAAATGGTGAGATCCTGGTGGTGAGTCCATAATACAGCTCATGAAGGATCTTGGTATATTGGGTTTGAATGCCCTGTTTGCCTAGGTCTTTGATGACTGCTTGCTTCAGTCTCCACAGAATCAAAGCATTTCTTTAAATCAATGAATGTGAGACAGAGCGGCATCTTGTTTTGGCAGATAGTAGATTTAAGGATATGCAAAGGAAGGTCTGATGGATACTGCCTGCTAATAGATACACATGATCTTCTGGCAGACTGTCTCCTAATAGAGTTAGTATGTAGATTCCCCAGTGAGACTGTTAATCAAGCTGCAGTTACACAGACAAGGCTGTCCTAAGTAATTTCTCTGCATATTTCCATGTTGGCTGTAACTAGCTCAAGAAAGAGTCTAACTGCCTACAAACCTCAATGATCTTGGTTTCATGTGGATATGATTGATTGTGCTCAATCCTTTTTGGAAGCCAGCTGGCTCTCATGGTTGTCCTTCATCTAATGTTCTGCCAATCTTGTTCAGGATGACCTAGTGAACAGCTTGTAGATGATGGACAACAGGCAGATGGGGTGATAGTTGTCAATGTCATGGATGTCTCCCTTCTTGAACAGTAGAATTGTCCTGCTGTTTTCCATTGGGAGGGCACCTTGCATCCAGACAGGTAGTGTGTGAAGAGTCGAGGCAGTGTATTGATGAGTACTGATGGAAGATTCTTCAGGTGTTCTGGTCTGACTTTCTCTGGGCTATCGCTATTTGGTTCTCCCAAAAAAGAATCAAAAGATCTATGCTTGGAATATCATGCCTCACTCAAGTGAGGAAAGGAATCGGAGTTCTGATTTCCATCAACGATCCAGAGTCAGGGATGCTGTTTCGTTTGCTAAGACGTTGAAAATCAGATGGGGCTGGACATGTAATGTTTGGAGACAACTGCTGGACTAGAGCCGTTATTGACTGGATCCCACGGGATGTCCAAAGATCACATGACTGCCCATCTACAAGATGGTCAAACTTCTTCAAGACCCTGAACGAATGGTTTGAGGCTCTTCATATTCCTGGAGCAAGCAGATGTCATTGGGCTATACTGGCACGTGACAGGAACAAATTGAAATGTTACAGGCGTCTGCTCAAGCAAATCAACGAATAATGGGATGTCAAGTGATCAGTGACCACCATCCTGATTTCTGTCCACGGGACACAGTATGGTTTTCAAAGTCCAGCGGAAGTGATCCGTAAGATCACTGGGTATGTTCCCAAAACAAAACAAACAAACAAAATGGGATGAATGGCCTACATACATGAACAACTGTTGGATTACTTGTTATACTTGCTATCTCTGGGTTTTTGTATTGCTAAAAGAGGGTTTTTCTTCTTCCTATAAGTTTTTTACATATCTATTTCTAAGGGATTTGATTTTGTATAGGACAAGAAGATAGTTGGGGGAAGTGTATTTTTTGAGTTAATTAACTCTGAATTAACTCAAAAATACACTGAGTATTTTTGTGACAGACATGGGGCAGAGCTGCTACTGACTCTCACTGTGCCCAGCTGCTCATGAGGTGCCCAGGAGGGATGGCAGGTTCTAGCCCTGGCCCGCCACCCCAGCAGAGCCTCACAACAAGCCAGATGACCCACTCCATGAGGACCTCCATTTTCCACATCCGGACTTCCTCCTCATCAGAACTCCACCCAGCAGACCAGCCTATCACAGCCCGGTGGTTCATCAATAAATGCTGGATTTTGAGATGACTACAAGAGTATGCTACCCACAAGGCAGAGTCTGGCAAGCTACCCATGTCTTATTTGATATGCCAAATACCAGTAACAATTATAGACCTCATTCCCATGACCTGATGGAATGGTTTGAGGCTCTTTATGTTCCTGGAGCAAGCAGGTGGCCTTGGGCTCTACTTGCATGAGACAGGTCATAAAGAGAGGTTACTGGTGCCTGCTCGAGCAAATCGAAGATGAACAGGAAGACAGTGATACAGTGATACCTCTGAATTAATTGCTCCTGGACATTCCATCATATTTTCTAACTAATGTCTCAATTGCCCTTAGATTGATTTTAATTCCTCACTCACCCATAGAAATTTCCCTATGTGGGACTAAATGTAACCAAGAAAAGACATCACCCTAGCTTCATGATTAGAGTAATTCATGATTAAACTTTAGAGTAAGTATTGCTCTGGCCCAAAATTTAGAGCAAGTTTGGACCAGCTCTGTTTTGAAGATAAGCTGTGAATTGCCTTGCAGCCAGAGCAGAGTGGGTTGTCTCTGTTTGAGATAGGACCCTGAGTGGATTGGAAATGATCAATCTGGCCAGGAGAACATAGTCTGGGTTATATGATATGATATTCATTGGAAAAAATCACCCTATAAATTTAATCTTGGTAGTAGATACATTTCTGTCTTTCTTGCTGTATTTATACAAAATGACTTAAAACATTATTGAAATGATTATCAGTCAAGGTTGAGAGAGAATCCAATGTACCCGGGTCTCTGCCCATAGCCTCATGAAACAGGGGAGTGACCCCCTTTGAGTTCTGCCCCAGTGAGGAAACGCTGGTTTTTACCTTATTATTCTATGTGAAAAGAATAGTCTTTTTATCTTTGGCCAAACCCTGCCTCCTAGCCTCTGCATAAGATTGATTTCTAGCAGTTTTTGGGTCAGAGCGTATTTATGTGGAGTTGAGTTGGAGAACGATATATGTGTGGAAAATGAAGCCTTGGATTTTCTAGACTATGCTCGTGGTTCTTTGTTCATTGGCTGGAGGGGACTTTCGTTTGCTCTGAACATGACCAGGGAACCCGACCGACCCCAACACCATTGGGGACTCCAGACAGCCCCAACAAATAAAAGTCATTTCTGTTCCAGTATTGGTGTAGTGGGGGCCACATCAGGCAATTTTCAGGGTTTACTACTTATGCTGTACTGGGGGATTGCTCCCAGAAGGCTCAGGGGACCCGAAACAGTGCAAGTGATCAAACCTATATCAGTCTCCCACAAGACCAGGGGTTTACCAACTACACTTTTGTCTCCAGCACATTACATTGTTCTTTTTTTTGTTGTTTTGATGTACTCATATCACTTATGTATTTGTAAGCAAATTTTAGTCAGAGAACCAAAGTAAAGAACAATATTTTCTAATATCATTAAGAGATAATATATAACTAACTTTTCTAAATAATTTTATTTATTATGAATATTAACTTCAAATTTTACCACGTGTGGAATATTTCCAAAATTCTATCAACATAAAATGAAACTTTAATATATTTGGCTATCCACCATTTTATTGTCAAATTATAGAGTAATATGATATCATAGCTAAAATTTTTAAGATAAATTTCTTATTTTTAATGGTTAAATCACAACATAAATAAAATTATGTTTATTTTAAATCTGTACAGAAGATGTTTAGTTTGGGTGAATCTGTTCATTTGGAAACATAAATAATATTTAGTAGGTATAATTATCTAAGGTTTACAGTTTTGAGTAAAACAATTTCATAATTAAATGTGAAGCAGTTAAACCATGCAATGCAATGGAACTAAATTACTTATTATATCCCTGTATGTATGTTTTCTTATCCATGTTATGCTTGTCTAATGTTTTTCTATCTATTAACTTGACTAATTCAGGTAACAATAACAAGTTACCTGCTATTATTAAGCTAATTTTGTAGGTAAGGAAACAGAGCCATTTCCTTCAGCAACTTATCCAAAGACAAATCATTTGCAATTCATTTAGATATAATTAAACTCAAACACATGATTATGAAACCCATAAACAAAGACTTACCCTAGAATCATTCTGATCATTTTCAATTTAAAGTGCAAATTTAGATGCTGATGGCTTGTACCCCAGAATGACAAGCATCAATTCAGAATGAAACAAATGAAATAAAACAGAAACCATTGTATAGTAACTTTAATTAATTGGCAAAAAAATTTAAACCCAAAGATAATTATAATTTCTGATAAATATCATGATAAGACATTTAATATCATTTTATATAGAAAAGACTATCATATAAATCATGACCGGATCACTAGAAACACTTTCCACTGGTGCAAAGTGGCAATGTGAACTGAGAAGAAATATTTATTAATGTTTAATAATGCATGCCCACTAGAAGAAAAGAAAGATAAACATATGGGACTACATGAAACTAAAAAGCTTCTGCACCTCAAAAGAAACAGTGACTAAGATACAAAGACAGTCCGCAGAATAGGAAAGAATATTCACCCAATATCCAGGATATATCAGGCAGTGGTAGAACTTTACAAGAAGAAAACAAACAACCCCATCAAAAAATGGGGAGAAGAAATGAACAGAAACTTCAACAAGGAAGAAATTCGAATGACCAAAAAAATATGAAAAAATGCTCATCATCACTAATCATCAGAGAGATGCAAATCAAAACAACAATGAGACATCATTTTACACCACAAAGAGCAAGAACATATCCAAAAGAGCAAGAACAACAAGTGCTGGCGTGGATGTGGGAAAAGGGGACATTCATCCATTGTTGGTGGGAAAGCCGGCTGGTACAGCTTTTCTGGAAAACAATATGGACGTTCCTCCAAAGACTAGAAATTAAACTCCTATTTGACCCAGCCATACCACTCCTGGGAATCTACTCTGTGAAGCCAAAAATACACAGCGGAAACACCATTCCTACTTTTATGTTCATAGCAGCATTATTCACAATAGCCAGAATCTGGAAACAACCAGAGTGCCCTAGAATCGATGACTGGATAAAGAAGCTTTGGTACATCTACACAATGGAATACTATGCAGCTGTTAGGAAAAATGAAGTTATGAAATTTGCCTATAAATGGATGGACATGGAGAAGATCATGTTGAGTGAAATTAGCCAGAAGAAGAGAGCCAGATACAGAACGACTGCATTTATTTGCATGGCATAAATATATATGTACATATTATGATACCAATATCCAAGGTCAAGTGAAACATGTATCAGGAGGTCCTGTCAAAGGTGGAAATTATCACAAACATGTGGGAGTCAGAGACTAGGTAAGACAGAAAATGGAACAGTGTTCTAACAATTGTTGAAAGTACTAATACCAACCTAGAACTGAGAATTAAATACAGGCAAAAGATACACATGACAACCCTTTAATGTATATTCTGTAATTCACAATCTGGTAGGGAAGGAAAAGAGAAAGAGAGAGAAAGGGAAAGAAATAAAGAATCTGCCATGGAGACGGGATGAGGGGGGGAGGAGCAGGGGACGTTGGTGGTTGGAGATAGGCACTGGTGGAGGGATGGGTGCTGGAACACTGTATGAACAAAACCCAAATATTAACTTTGTAATCATAAAAATTAATTAATTAATTAATTTTAAAAAAAGAAACAAATACTGCATGCCCTTAATCTTTAAAGATCTAAGTTGACTTCAAGAATTTTCATTCTTTCATTCAACAACTATATTTATGCG
>JAJIBD010032976.1:0-89831 GCA_021461705.1 Cryptotis parvus | reverse complement strand
ACGCCAGTGAGAAAGTTTTGTATCATAAAGTCCAGAGACAAATATTGTAAATGAGTTGAGAATAAAGGATACCTTTACACCATTGCTGGTAATGTAAACTGCTTAAACCTCTATCAAAAGCAGTATTAAGACTTTTTAAAATACTGAAAATACATTTTTCATATTAGGTAGCAATTCTATTCCTTGATATCTATCCAAGGATATCAAAACATTAACTAGAAAATTATGCGTTCATATGTCTATTGTAGTAAATAGTACTACAATAAGAATTGTACAATTTGAATGAATATGAATGAATCATTGAATATTATATATAGCACTGCATATTATATATGGTACTATCTACTGTAGTACTATTATATATAGTACTATCTACTGTAGTACTATTATATATAGTACTACCTACTGTAGTACTATTATATATAGTACTACCTATTGTAGTACTATATATATAGTACTACCTACTGTAGTATTATTATATATAGTACTACCTATTGTAGTACTATATATATAGTACTACCTACTGTAGTATTATTATATATAGTACTACCTACTGTAGTACTATTTACTACAATATACATATGAATGCACAATTTTCCAGTTATGGAAAATTCCAATGGAAATAACCTAAGTGTCCAATTACAGATTATTTCATAAAGAAGGTATAATATATATGCACAATGTAAGTCTACTAAACTACCACAGACTGGGAAATAATATTCACCTAAAGCCCATTTGACAAGGGTTAATATTCATGGTATATTAGACACTGATACAACTTTACACAAAGAAAATAGTCAACCCTATCAAAAAATGGGGAGAATAAATGAACAGAAACTTCCAAAAGAAGAAATTTGAATGGCCAGGATACCTATTAAAAAGTGCTCTTCGAGACAGAGAGAGAAAAGAGAGGATATTGGGGTACCTGCTATTGAGGCAGCCTGGGGGTGGGTAGGAGGGGTGGGGGGTACATTGGTGGTGGAAATGGGGGCACTGGTGGAGGGATGGGTGCTGGTATACTGTACTACTAAGAACCAATTATGAACACCTTTGTAATTGTATGTCTCATGGTGGTATAATAAAAAAAATAAATAAAAAGTGCTCTTCATCATTAATCTTCAGGGAGATCAAATCAAAACAACAATGAGGTATTTCACACCAGAGACTGGCACGCATCCAGAAGAACAAAAACAACCAGTGCTGATCTGGATGCAGGGAGAAAGGGTCTCTCATTCACTGTTGGTGGGAATGCCAACTGGTCCAGCCCTTTTGGAAAACAATATGGACATTCTTCCAAAACTAGATACTAAGCTCCCGTTTGACCAAACAATACCACTCCTGGGAATATAACCTGGAGACCTAAAAAACACAGGAGAAACACTATCTGCACTTCTATATTCATTGCAGCTCTATTCACAATAGCCATAATCTGGAAATAACCTAAATGCCCGAGAACAGAAGACTGGCTAAAGAAACTGTGGTACATCTACGCAATGGAATACTATGCAGCTGTCAGAAAAGACGAAATCATAAAATTTACCTGCAAATGGATGGACATAGAGATTATCATGCTGAGTGAAATTAGTCAGAAAGAAAACGTCAGATATAGAATGACTGCATGCATTTAATGGTATATAAACATAAAATTTTTATGTGTTCTAAAAACACCTAAAATAAGCCCTAAGTGTCTGTAGAGCAAGTAACAATGTGCAAGAAGAGAGAGAGAGGAACATAAAAAGTGCCTGCTATACAGCATTATTCACAATAGCCAGAATCTGGAAACAACCAAAGTGTGCGAGAATCGATTACTGGATAAAGAAACCTTGGTATATCTACACAATGGAATACTATGCAGCTGTCAGAAAAATGAAGTTATGAAATTTGCCTATAAATGGATGGACATGGAGAGGATCATGTTGAGTGAAATTAGCCAGAGAGAGACAGATATAGAATAACTGCATTTATTTGCATGATATATATATATATATATATATATACACACACATACATATTATGATACCAATATCCAAGGTAGGCGAAACATGGAACAGGAGGTCTTGTCAAAGGTGGAAATTATCACAAACGTGTGGGAGTCAGAAGCTAGGTAAGACAGAGAATGGAACAGTATGCTAATAATTGTCAAAAGTGCTGATACCAACCTAGAACTGAGCATTAAATACAGGCAAAAAGATACACATGACAACCTCTTAATGTATGTACTGTAATCTACAATGTGGAAGGGAAGGAAAAGAGAAAGAGAGACAGAGAGAGAGAGAAGAAAGAGAAAGAAATTAAGAAACCTGCCACAGAGGCAGACTAGGGAGGGGAGGGAATCAGGGACATTGGTGGTGGGAAATGGGGACTGGTGGAGGGATGGGTGCTGGAACAATGTATGACCGAAACCCAAACATGAACATCTTATGAACTTCTTTGTAACTGTATATCTCACGGTGGCATAATAAAATATTTTTTAAAAAGTGCCTGTTATAGACACAGTCTGGGGTAGGTGGTAGGGAATGTGGGAACATCAGTGATGGTAATAGGCACTTGTGGAGGGATGGGTCCTGGGACACTGTATGACTGAAATCTAATTATGGACATCTTTTCAATTGTATATCTCATGATGGTATAATAACAAAATTTAAAAAAATAATACTTCCCATAAAAATGACTACTAAACTATAAAAAAATGAGGAAATCTTGCATCTGAGTCAATAGGAATTGAATTGTAGGGGATTATACTAAACAAAATAAGTTATAGAAGAAAGAGAATTTCCAGTGATTTCACACATATTTAGAGTATAGAAAAACAAAGCCAGGAAACAGACTCAATCAAAACAAACAAACACTTATGATGGCTGGGTTATAAGGAAGAGGAGGAGGAAGAAGAGGAGGAGGAAGAGGAGAGGAGGAGGAGGAGGAGGAGGAATGGGAGCAAAAGAGTAGAGGTGGTCCAAGTACCTGGACTTAAATTGTAAATAAAGTATACATTTTATTTAGTAGAATGTCCTCTAAGTCCATCCAAGATGTTACAAATGGTAAAATTTCATTATTTATGGCGGGATAATGTATCACATTTTCTTTACGCATTCATACAACAATAGACGTTTGCATGTTTTTCTAACTTTTATCTTGTAAATAGTGCAGCAATGAGTATGAGGATTTGAATTTAGTCACATTCTTGAGATAAATACACGGAAGTAGGATCACTGGTTCATCTGGTCCTGAAACAAGTGAACTAACATTTTTTGCTAAACTATTTCATGGCTAAGGACAGCTTAGGGTATTCACAGTTCCATGAAATATACATGTCATTCACAAAGGGGATTCCTAGAGTCAGAATCTTCTGATCAGAAACACACTGTAAGGATAGAAGGAACCAAGGCATTTGGAAATGCTTGAGGACATGCGAATACCCCTATGAGTAAAGGACAGACCCACTATACACCTCCTGTCCTGGACAATGAAAAGTGTTCCTTTTTCTCAATATGATGTATTAAGAAAGTAAAGGTAGGCAGGCATGCCTTAAGCACTTTATTCATTTTAAAAGAGCTTACATAAATAGTCCTGCAGGTAGAAAATTGTGTATATTCATAAACCTGAATCACAAAATAAAGCAGAAAAAAAGAGCTAAACTGTTTTTGAGACAATTTAATGGGCAACTCATGATTTCAGAAATTATGTTCAATTGGAGAGAGGACAAAAGCACAAATAAAAGGAGAAAATTTATACTTTATTCTGATATATAGTCTTATACATACTCCTCTATGATTCTTAGTTTCATTTTTATTTATTCTCTAAATACAAGTCTCACTTTATTATAGATGAGCTTAGTGAATACAGATTAAATAAATAAATATATATATACTCATGATCTCAAGTAAAATGAGAATCTTATGAATATCACAAGTGTTTTATAGGTCAATGAAATTGAACAAGCAGTTCCGAGCTCCTCTGGCTGTTGGTTCCTGCTTGCAATTGCACCCTGGGGAAGGCAGTTCACAGATACAGAGAAGTAAACAAAACACCCCCGGAATCTCTGCCTGTTCTCTGGAAAAGTTCCAGAGACAGAAATCTTTTAGATTTGGATATTTATCAAGTTCCAGTGAGTTTCTCTCTTTCTAAATATTAAAAACAATACCAAAACATGACTCACAGACATGGGGGCAGAGCTGCTACTGGCTCTCCCTGTGCCTAGCCATTCACGAGGCACCCGGGAGGGATGGTGGGTTCTAGCCCTGGCCCGCCACCCCAGCAGAGCCTTGCAACAAGACAGACGACCCCCACTCCATGAGGGCCTCCATTTTCCACATCCAGACTTCCCCCTCCTCAGTACTCCACTGAGCAGACCAGCCCTATTACAGCCCAGCTCATCAATAAATGCTGGATTTAGAGATGACTACAAGAATATGCTACCCGCATGGCAGAGCCTGCTACCTGTGTCGTATTTGATATGCCAAATATCAGTAACAATTATAGACCTCATTTCCATGACCTGATGGAATGGTTTGAGGTTCTTTATGTTCCTGGAGCAAGCAGCTGCCCTTGGCCTCTACTTGCATGAGACAGGATATATGGAGATGTTACTGGTGCCCGCTTGAGCAAATCGATGATGAACGGGAAGACAGTGATACAGTGATATAGTGATGCTCAAATAGATATCTCTGCCTATGAAAAGAAAATAATAATGATCTCCTAAATACTAGCCATATGTTTTCCATTGGAGTTTTGTTAGCCACTGTTTTTCCATAACTGACTGTTGTAGGACACCTAAGAGCCTCTGCATCTGCCCTGGGTTGCCTCCTGCAGGTCACTTTGTAGATAAGGGTAGTTTAAATGTGGCAGTTTATCTGACCATGTATTCTGTACTGGCTGGTATAAATATTCTCTCATGCTACCACAATCATCGTGGGACTAGCTAGATCTTACCAGCATATTTGCCTGGCCACGTTGGATCTCTAAGTAATTAGCCCACAGAGAAATGCTGTTTGCCTCCAAGCAAGCAAGCATGGCTCCCTGGTAACTCAAAGGCAACTAAAATACAAAACTACCATGAAGTAGACGAGACTCTTGTGAAGGCTTGGAGAAATATTTAACTGGCATTAGTATAGTCTTTGGTACAGAGACATGCCATCTCAGAAACCCCCTTCTCTACCCTATAAAGGCATTTCCAGGCAGATTTTGGCTCAAGACATTAGGTGAGGAACTGGGAGAAATTACCTGAGGGCATTTGACCCTCCCTGCCAGGGGAAGTTACATTTAGCTTATAGCTCCTCCCAGCTCTGCTAGGGAGGCTTTGCATAAGCTCTGGGTCCTTGTAAACAGCCAGAAGGCCTCCTAAAGTTGCTACATTTCTATAGAGCTCTTTTTCTGTTTTCATCTCTAGATAGCCCAGCCCAGAATGGACCAGGCTGGGGAGTTTGGGCAGATTTCTAGCTATAAAATAAGCTGCAATAAGAAAGAAGCCCAGAGCATGGCCAGGAGTAATTCCTGAGTGCAGAGCCAGGAGTAAACCCTGAGCATCGCTGGGTGTGACCCAAAAAAGCAAAAAAAGAAAGAAAGAAAGAAAGAAAGAAAGAAAGAAAGAAAGAAAGAGAGAGAGAGAGAGAGAGAGAGAGAGAGAGGAAGGAAGAAAGAAAGGAAGGAAGGAAGGAAGGAAGGAAGGAAGGAAGGAAGGAAGGAAGGAAGGGAAGGAAGAAAGGAAGAAAGAAAGAAAGAAAGAAAGAAAGAAAGAAAGAAAGAAAGAAAAAGAAAGAAAGAAAAGAAAGAAAGAAAGAAAAAGAAAGAAGCCTCTTTTTTGCCATTTTGGCTTCCCTTGGCATTTTGCTTTTCCGTTCTCTCCATTCTCTCTTGGGCCTCAATACGTGGTGGCAGCCATCTTGGCCTACACCTGGCTGGGGCCTAGCTGGGAACCCAGAGTCCGGAGGTTCTCCCTGCTCTTGGATTGTATATCGGAACCTGTAATAGTAAAGCCCTTTTATTCATTCATTCATTCATTCATTCATTTATTTATTTATTTATTTATTGCTTTTTTGGGTCACACCCGGCAATGCTCAGGGTTTTCTCCTGGCTCTGAACTCAGGAATTACTCCTGGCGGTGCTTGGGGGGACCATATGGGATGCCAGGGCCGGCATGGGTCGGCCGTGTGCAAGGCAAATGCCCTACCCACTGGACTATCACTCCGGTCCCAGTAAAGCCCTTTTAAAACTGCATCGGATTCCTGGGTTTTCATCCATTCTGCTCCGGCTTCGGAGGTAGAAGAGAACTTCGCTTCCTGGCACTGTTGGGGACCCCAGCGGCGTCCCGACAACTGACTACTCTTTGGGATAAAGAATGAATTATATGATTATTTGCAAGGATACTATTTGATAAATTTTAATCAATACTAATCAAATATTTAGTATATTTAATAGTTTAGCCAGACACTGTTATATGCACTGGAAAAACCAAGAGGCATAAATTATGACCCATTTCTGAGTAATTCACAACATAGTTGGGAGGAAATTGTTCCCAACTCTTTCAATACAGTATAAATTGAACTGTTGAAGTTGTATTAATGTGAGTGATTGTTGAATGACTGATCTAGCTAATCTGGGAGCTTTATTGTTTTGTCCATTCACAGCTTAATCTATTTAAGCCAAGGTTCATTCTAATGAGACCTCTCTTCTATGTAAACACTGCTAGAGGGTGTGGCAGTTACAGAAGTCACCTTCACTCTGAATAACTTCTGACTTATACATCTACTAAGACTTCTATGTTTTCTAGATTAGGCACAGCTCCTCTTTATACCGGCTGTACCCAGCGTGGGACAGTTAGAATTTACCAGGAGACTACCACCCTGGCTACGTTGCGACTACAGAAAGACTATAGGAAGGATCATACTAGTTTGCACTAAGCAGGCGAGTGTGATCCTTTTAATACATGAGAACAAGATACTCAGAATCACCCTGGTGCAGATAATAATAAGAAGGACCTGTGGGTACCATCTAGATTACATGAAGCTCATGAAATTAAGATGTATTACTTTATATCAACTTTAAGATGTATTACATCAATTAAGATGTACTACATTATATCAACCCTCTCTCTCTCTCCAGTGTTTTACATAAGAGATAATCTCAGGGGGTTAGTCCTTTGCATAACGTTTGTTTATACCCGCAATAGGGTGTGGCACTACACTCTGTTTAGAGTTCTTTGTTGACATGACCCTCCCGGTTGGATTACTTTGGTGTATATAAGGGGACTGACTTGAGGCCTCTTGGCCTTTTCACTTTCGGCTTTTGGCTCCTGCGCTTTTTGCTCCTTGGCTTTTTGCTCTTTGGCCTTTTGCTCCTTCTTCTGGGTAAGACTCATCTGGGGTGAGATCCTCTCTTTGGTGGGAGACTTAGGCTCTTTTTGTATGGTCTAAGTTCTGACCAGAGCTAGAGTTTGTTCATTATATTGGAGTGCTGTGGAAGAGCTTCTGTACTATTAAAAACCTTTTTTGGAACTGCACCGGACTCATGAGTTTTCATCTGTTCCCCCGGCATCCTCGGAGATAGAAGAGAACTTCTGTCCTGACACTGTCAGGGGACCCCAGCAGCTTCCCCAACAAGTGATACCCTAACATGAGTGCTCTACATTGAGAAGGGGAGAAAGATTTCTAGACTGAGAGACTGAGTCAGTGTTTATAAAGGCTGTTCAAAGAGTTCAACCCTAAATCACTAAACCTGATTCACCAAATGGACTAGTTGTAGACATGTGGGCAAGATTAAAAGAGCAAGAATTAAAGGAAACCAATAAAAAATATTGAGACATCCAGGTACAAGAAACTTTGGAAAACTGCCCAGATCTGAGAGTGAGGTGGCAGTAATGATGGGAGGGGTATCCTGGAGTTGCTAGAACTGTGGAGAGGGGTCTAGGAGGAATCTTGTCTCCCCTTGTCATCAGGCAGAGAAAAATAAGCTACCCCAATTTCTCTCTTTTCCAAACCTTAAATTTTCTATCGGTCCCACTGTAGGTACCTCAGTGGGAGCCATGAGATCCAGAAAACAGAAAGCGCATGTGAGTGAGGTGTATGATCAATCATTGAAGGCACAGAGCTAAGAAAGGGTTGTCAGGAGATGGAGGAGGGACGGGGAAGAGAGAGAGAGAGAGAGAGTACACTATGGGCAAAGTACAATATATGTTATGGGAGGTGTTCGATTACCCTTTGTTCATAGCCCTCTGTCTCCTACTTGTCAGCTGTGGGTTTTGCATTATAAATTAAATGTTTTTCTTTTTCCCTTTGCATATTCTTATGCTAGAGCAAAGGCCTTTTGTATAGACACAGGAAGACAGTTAAAGCTATGTATTTGTGATATAGGAGTTAATTTACTCTGAAAGAGTTAATCCTGGGCATCTGTCCTATTTTCTAACTTAAAACCTCAGTTACCATTAGATTGATTTTAGTTCCTTGCACCCCAAAAGGAGGGTCCCATCGCGTGACTGAATGGAACCAGGGCAAGCCATGAGTAAGTTACTCTGACTTCGACATGGGATGAACTAGGTGTCCTGAGAAATATAATAAGCTAAGAGTACAGTCACAGAACAAACTTTGCCGTGACACAAAGATCACTATCACTATCACTCTCCTCCTGTTGATCATCTATTTGCTAGAGCCGGCACCAGTAATATCTCCACTATGTCCTGTCTCATGCTAGTAGAGCCCGAGGGCATCTGCTTGCTCCAGGAACATAAAGAGCCTCAAACCATTATATTAGGTAATGGGAATGAACTAATATAATTATTACTGGTATTTGGCATATCAAATACAACACGGGCAGCTTGCCAGGCTTGCCATGCAGGTGGCATACACTTGTAGTCACCTCTAAATATAGCATTTATAGATGAACCATGCGGCTGCTTGCAGCTGCGCGAGACGGGCTGTGATAGGAAGTCGCTGGGTGGAGTTCTGACGAGAGGGGAAGTCCGGATGTGGAAAATGGCGGCCTGATGGAGTGGGGGGTCATCTGGCTTGTTGTGTAGCTCTGCTGGGGTGGCAGGCCAGGGCTAGAACCCGCCATCCCTCCCGGGTGCCTCGTGAACGGCTGGGCACAGGGAGAGCAAGTAGCAGCTCTGCCCCCATGTCTGTAAGCGTCCGACACAAAGATAAGCAAATGATTAAGGACCCTGTTGGGGTTATAAAAACAAAAACCAACCTGGCCAGAGGACTCTAGTATAAAATATATAGAGATGTCCCCAGGAATAGCCACCATGTAAGTTTAATCTTGGGTGTAGATAAATGTCTGTATACAAAATGACCAGAAATATTATTAAGATGATTGTTTACCAGCTAAGGAAAGGAGAAAACAACACCAGGATTCTGCCTCTGTCCTGAGCACGTCTATAGTCCCTGGGCAGGATCCATCCCTGGGGAGAGGTCTCCTGGTGGTTTGTCCTGGAAAGGTGAAGCCCTTACTCCTCATTGTTTCAAGATCAAGGTCCATTACCTCTTATAACTCCCATCCCCAACTTTTTCTAAAGTATATAAGGAGAAAAGACTTGACTGTGGGGGAGTGAGGTGACGTGAGGAGTGAGTGAGGAGAAACTGAAAGACATTCAGACTTTCAAGAGCTTATTCCCTGTCCATCGGTCAAGGGGAACAGTTGTTAGCCCTGAACGCAGTCAGGGACCCAGCTGAACCCCAATATCTGTTGGGAACCCTCTGAGACCCAACAGGAGGGATTTTCAGGGAATAGTATAGCCTTGACAGTGTTGAAATTTACCAGAGTCTGTGTCTTACCCAAACAGACAAATAAATTCCCCTTGTATTTTATCTCTCAGAATTAGATAATCTCAAAGGACTGTGTCCTAACCTAAGACCATGTCTGTTCTTCATGATTCCTGCACAGGGGTTGCAGAGAACTCTCTTTGCCTCCGTAAAACCCACTTTTCATAGCTTTGAGCCATTCCTAGTTAATGAAGTTTCCTCATTGCAATCCATTGCAGGAAAGATTCCCCTTAATTATCAGGTGCGCTTTTGTCTTTCACAGGGACTATGTGTACAAGTGAAGCTGAGGAACATAGAGAGAACCAAAAGTTACATTAAGAGCGAAGGTCATGGGCCTTCAATATTGGGAAGTTTAGATCGATTTTGCAGGTGACAAGAAGTAATCAAATGTTCTGAAGCATGGGAGAGTCATGTGTATACTTTAGAAATAAAATTAAAAAATGATAGAAAAAGTTAAGTTATCTATAAGCAAAGAGATGAATTAGGAGTAAATGTTCAGGTAAGAGATTAGTAAATTAGCAAATACAGTAGAAAAGGAGGAAGGAAGAGATAGAAACCATATCTCAATGAAAAACAACAGAATTTAGAGACTATTTAATATGTATTGTAAGAGAAACATTGATGGCCATGCCTGGAATTCAGTTTCTAGCAACCAGGCCTTCCACTGCCAGGTTCAGCCATAGGCATCCCCAAGCACCATCTGTGACCCCACTGATAATTCTATTAACTAAAATAGGAAATCTCAGAAATGATGAAGATTTGGGGCAGAATGTTCTGGAGAGAACATTCCACAACATTCTGGAGCAACTGGAATTATTGATTTTACGTATGTAAATCTACATACACAAATATATACATATAAAATCACTAATAGTGAGATAATATAGTGATAATTATTAAATAAAGTGAATTAATATATTTATACAAATATTTAACATCATATAATGTTTCATGATGTGACTATATATACATATAAATATGTCCACATACACTTTAACATGCATATATGTATGCATACCTATATTATATATATACATACATATAAATATATAAAATAAATGTGTGTGCTTGTGGGTTAAAAAAGAGGGTCAAATGGAATGATTTTCACTAAGCCTCACATCTCCAGACTGGATTTAATTACAGTTTTGGCCACAGAATTGGGACATTAACAAGGCTTCCAAGAATTCCCTGATTATCACAGGTTAGATTTTCTACTTAATAGTGTCTTGCCATCCCTTACAGAAAAGTGGCCTTGCTCTGACTAATTTGATCACCCCTAGCATTAAGTTGTGTTCCTGTTCTTTCCAGTCTATTAAAGTCCTTCATTTTGTTCTGAAACTTAGAACTCCCCTCTTATATACTATACTGGATGTTGCTTAATTTATGAATCCCTAAAATAAAGTCAATAACGTCTTTAAAATATGCTGCTTATTTTTTTCAACATATGTAGCAGTGGTTATTTACTAATATTTTATTGGTAATAGTTATCAATTTTTTTTAGAAACTTCCATTTTATACTTGAAATAGAGCATTTAGAATTTAAAAAATCAAACAAATATAAATTGGTTTTCCCACAAGGAAATTTAAAGAAATATAAGGAAATGAACAGATCGTAAAATAGAAAGAAAGCTTGAATCAATCTTTTACTATCACTCAGAATGGGGAGAATTGTATTATAAACTGTTCCAGAACAATCCTGTGTGCATCACTCCCATCCCTTTCTCTCAAATGTTGGACTGTGAAAGTCATCTAATTGAATGGCTTGATTTTATGTGTATTTATATAAGACCAAGAAATTAAGAAACATATTAGAAAAAGAAGCGTAGCTTGAGCTTCATGGCTTAGAAAAATGTTCACAAGAAACAAGCTTGGTATTTATAAGCTTGGCTATAAAGTGCTTTATGGAGTTTTGGACACGAAAATAACTACCAGCCATCAGGATGATCCATGAAAGAACACTTGTAAACACTAGGGCTAAGACAGTGCCTCAAGGCATAAGCTGAAAATGTCTTCATTCTCTTTCCTTGACTAAGCACAAATAGAAATAGAAATAATAGTAAATATGTGAACTAGAAATAAATTAAGGAAAGTCACAGAAATTGCTAAGACAAGTTCCTGAAATGGAATAAAGCTAGACAGGGAATATTCGGTTCAAAGGACTATATTTATTAATTACAATAACTAGTAATGGTTCATCTTTCTTTTTTAGTCTAGTGGCAAATGCAACTGTTAAAATTTGTTTAAAATGATTGAATAAATACTTAGAGAAGTAAAAAGAGAGTATGATAGTAATTATCAAAGGCTAGAAAAACATCCCTCATTTCCACTTTTGGCATATATTTATTATTCTGATCATTTTAAACCTGCCCATTATTTTCTTTCCTTTTTATTAAATATTTTATTATACCACCGTGAGATATAAAATTACAACGTTGTTCATGTTTAGAGGTTTTGATCACATAGTGTTCCAGCACCCTGCCCTCCACCAGTGCCCATTTCCCACCACCAATGTCCCCAATTCCCTCCCCCTCCCATAGCCTGCCTCCATGGCAGGTTCTTTATCTCTTTTCTCTCTCCCTCTCTCTCTTTTCCTTCTCTTATATATTGTTGGTTGCACTACATACCCTTAGAGGCCATCATGTGCATTTTTTTACCTGTATTTAATGCTCGTTCTATAAACATGCCCATTTTAAAGGCTTTGAATGCAGTCTCTAAACACCAAATTAAGAATCTGATGACTCAGAACCTCTGTACAAATTATATATATATATATATATATATATTTTTTTTTTTTCTCTTCCTTTACTATGGAGACAGAGACTAAAAAGTATGCATCTACAATAATGAGCTTTTAAAAATATTTAAATGACAAAATATTAGTTTTCATTTCCAGGAAACATTCTAACGGGAAAGAAAAATGAAATATTATATTTGAAGAAGAAAATCTTTTTCTTTTTTTACTGAACCGTAGTGAGATATACAGTTACAAAGTTGTTAATGATTGGGTTTCAATCATAAAATGTTTCACCACCAGAGCACATCTCCCACCCCAAGGTCCCAATGTTCCCCAATTTCCCTCCCACCCCACCCTCTGCCTGCCTCTTATGGCAGACACTTTTCGTTCTCTCTCTCTCTCTTTCATAAAGAAAAATCTTACATAGGTTTCTTTTACTCTTAAAATGATACTTTTTTATTATAAAAAGTGGTATATGAGTGTCATTAGGGAGTGTTATATGTTCATGCCTTGACATTTATGTTCTTTTCTAGGAACAAGAAAAGACTGACAAAACACAAAAAGGAGAAAAATCAGAAAGCCAACTAAAGGTTAAAAGGAATGTAGAAAAGAGAAGGGAAAAGAATTAAGGAGCAGGTGGAGGAGAGAAGAGGAGAAAAAAAGGAAAGATCTTTAAGAGGGTAGGGATATGTCTCCCTACCAAAAAAAAATGCTTTGAATGTAGAAGATGCAGAAAGAGAATGCTTTTGCATGCAGAAGGCCATGGTTCGTTCGTTTGTTTATTTATTTATTTATTCATTTATTATTTTAATGAGGTCAGTCATTCTCAACATCCAGACTCCACAGCTCCTCAGAGTTCCACCCAAGGGGAAAAGCCGATATCTCCGCCATTGCGGTTCATCAGTAAATGCACAAGATGAGAGCCTACTACTGAGAGTGTACCACCTACATGGCAGAGCCTGACAAGCTACCCATGTTGCATTTGACATGCCAAAAACCAGTAATAATTATAGACCTCATTCCCATGGCCTGAAGGGAATGATTTGAGGCTCTTTATGTTCCTGGAGTGAGCAGATGCTACACTAGCATGCAACAGGACGTATGGAGATGTTACTGGTGCCTGCTTGAGCAAATCTATGAACAATGGGAAGACAAGTGAAGTGATTTAGCTTTTTTTTAATTTTTTAATTTGGGGTTATTTCTGACTCTGCTCTCAGGATACTTCTGGCAGTGCTCAGGGGACCATATGGGATGCCAGGGATTGAACCTGGGTTGGGCGCATACAAGACAAATGCCTTCCCCACTGTGCTATCGCTCTGGCCTCCATAAGGCCATGGTTTAGCTCCCTGGCATGACAACAAAAATAATAAAAGCATACTAACTCCCCACTACTCTCTTCCTCAGCTCTTGATAACGCCCTGTACCCAAAAGGAAAGAGAAAAGAAAAGACGTTTAAGGAAAAAAGCCTAAAATATAGGTCAACTATCCTCCTGGTTTAGATAGCAGGGATGGGAATTTTAACTTCTAGTCAAATTTGAGGATTGGTGATCTAGCTTTCCCCTAGAAAATGAACTAAGCTACTCTGGCTTATTTATAATATTAACATATAGCAAGAGGTCCAAGCGACCAATAGAATATCTTTTTCTTGGCTAGGGATGAAGGAACTGTGCAAACTATTAAACAAGAAGAGAAGAGTAGAAAAAAAGAATGAAGGAAAACAGTAGCTCAAATAAACAAATGAAAGCTCTTCCATCAAAAAGACTTGCTATCCCTAATTTTGGAATATATGATTCATATTAGCATATAACTAAGTTATCAAACTACAGTCTTAGAAAAGAAGCTGTGGATAAATATCAGTTACAGTGAAAAGTTTTTATACAATTCCATCAGAGAATGACAGCAGAAGAGAAGAAAACACAGAATGCAAATGATCTGAGCCATGTCTTATTTTTAACAGGTCTTTAGTGAAACTCTATTAGAAGAATCCCTTTCAGAAAAGACTTTCATCTGAGAGTTAGGGCCAATTACTAGACAAGCACAACAAAGTGGGCAGAACCTGAGTTCTTGACCACATACATTGTCTGGCTGCACCAGACAGAATCACCTCCTGTGAATTTCTGTCATGTAAGATACAAACCTTCTTAATGTTATATGTTGTAGGCTAATAGGTAGAAGGGTGGGGTGGGACGTAGATTATTTCTGGAAAATAACAGAATTTAAAAAGAGATTTCCTAACCCTGAGGTAGCACAAAGACATGAAGACCACATCTGTTTGACATGCAGAGCTTGAGATCTGTGGAGAGCAGAAAATGAGGCACCACCCATACACAGAAAGTCAAGGCCCCACCAGGAAAGGTGGAACTCTCAGTAAAGAAGAATCTATGAGATTATGAAGACTGTCAACAGTGCAAGAGAGGAGGATTATGAGCTCATCAGCAGTGAGAGGCTTTTTTTGTGACTAAGCTCCCTGACAAACTTCTTTGCATGCAGAACTTCAGAAAAACACACTTGGAGGAATTGTGTAAGAGCCATTCTGGGATTGCTCTTCAGGCCTTTGCTGCACCTCACTTGCCCGTCTAGTGTGTCCTCGCTTCTTTTTTTCCATTCTGGAGAAGCCTGTGTTATCTATTACACATGTATTTCCTTTCTCCCTCTCACATCTTTCAAAGTAAGTTTCATTCAATAAAAACCACCTGGCTTCAGTATTAAATCTCCTGAAATTCTTTACTGTGAGGAAAGGCGAAGAACCCATCAGAATGCCTATTCTGATGTTAGGACTAACTTTTCTTTCCTGAAAACAGCAATTCCTTGCAGCAGCCTGAATCCATGACTCCCTGAGACATCATGTGGCAGGGATCTTTGCCTACACCATGCATAACTAATGGACAACAGGTACAGCTGCTTCTAGGGGTCAGCGAGATATATCTGTGCTGTGTGGGTGCTCAAAGGGAACTTTGCTAGTCCTCACCCAAGCTAGGCAACTCGCTGAGTGCTTGCTGGTGGTTTAGGTGGGTCCAGCAGGGAGATGGGAGCATTCTTATCTCTAATCCACCTTTCTAATCACCAGCAATTTTCCTTATATCATATGTTACTAGCAGAGATCTTTTATACTGAGCTATAAATTAAAGCAGTATTAATTAAAATCTATTCAGATGTCTTCATGGAGACTGAGAAGTTTCTCTTCCATTAAAAAAAAACTCTTATTTCTGTTTTCATTTTTTTTTTTTTAAAAATTTAAATTTTACTAAAGAACATGATTTACAGTTATTGATAGTTGAGTTTTATATTTATGGTGTTCTAGCAGGCCAAGAATAGGCAGACCAGTTTAAGAGAAAAGCGATATGTAAGACTCATCTATCAGATATGAGCATTATATAACTGAGACTGTGTGGACCTGTAAGGGAGAACTCTAGGGGAAATCTGGTAAAGCTAGAAGGCTTTTGCCCTTGGCAAGAGAAAAATCATACAACGCTGTTAAGGCTAAAAATAACTATAGGAGGGGGTTGTGGCTCCCCCTCAGGGAGGTCCCAAAGCCCCAAACTCAAGGGACCTCCTGTGGGTTCCATACCTTTAACATTTCTTGGGGGTCAGGGGGTAAAATGGTAGTAGAAGCTGGGGCCTAACTGGGTCCCGCAGTACTCACTGTCCGTTAAGGCGCCGGGCCTGTGTTTGGGACCTACACCGTTTCCCCTAACTGGTTCCCTGAATAACCAACGAGCAAGGCTAGAGGCTCCTGAAGGTTATTCTTTAATGTTTATTTTGCTTCATCTCCTTGCGTGTTCTCTACAGGAGCCTCTCCTGGGCCTCTGTCTCTTTCCCTCTGGTTTTTTCTGCGGGCTGCTCTCTCTTTGGAGGGTGGGACGGGCTGCTCTCTCTTTGGGAGGTGGGGGTGTCTGGGCCAGCTCCACTAGTCAGGGCCTCTCACTTCAGGATGTCTCTGTTGAGGGCTTTTCTCTTCAGGGCTTCTTTTCTCTGGACCCCTTGGCTATGTCCCTACCTACTTCCTAGTTACTTTGTTTGTCTTTTGCTACAATTTCCTGTGTCTCTGAATCCTTATCTAATTCTTTGAGTTCCTCCATGTTTCCCTGCTGCAGGTAGTCCTAACACAGAGTAGCCCTGAAGCTTGTAACCCTGTAGCTTTGGCGCCAGCCCTCGAGCTCAGGCACCAAGTCCTGTGGCTCTGGTGCTGGCCCTTGGACCTAGACATCAGAAGCAGCTTCTCCCCCCTGGTGCTGACATCTGGCTCAGGTACCAGGGGTCCCATGGCCTAGGTGCTAGCCAGGTACCAGAGGCAACTGCTCTTTCAGTCCAGAAGCTCCCCAGGATGCTCTCCTGGGGCCCCTATTTATAGTCTCGGCCAGGTTCAGAACCTTGGCCTCAACTGTCTTAACAGACCTAGAGAGTCTACTTACTGTGCATTCTAAAATCCCATACAAACCTAGTTCGGGATAATCAAAGCTGGCTTATTTCTCCAATGCATAAGGAGAGCACTAGAATGGGAAAACTCAGATACATGAGTAGTAAGGCAGATTCTCAACAAAGTATGTGTAATGGATTCTATAACTCTCTGATTTGATTCCGAGTATGTTCTGGTTATGACATGGGTTCTTGCATAGCACCTTTTCATTAAATAGAAAAGAAAGAAATTTAGCATTTGAAAAGCTTTTGTTTAGTTTTCCCTACTCTTCGGCTCCACTGACCAATTAATCTGGTGCCACATCCTGAAAATGATTTGATTTGTATTAACTCTGAATAGACAGCTCAGAGTATTAAAACACACACACACACACACACACACACACACACACACACACACCCAACATAAACAATACTGGTGCAGATACACACATCAACATAAACAATACTGGTGCAGAAAAGGTACTCAGAAACACCGTCAATTAGCATTACAAAGTAGAGAGGGAAGAGTTCTGAGTTCACTGATTATGCATCCATAGCTTTATACTGAAAGGTTGAGCAGAGCCACCGTGACTCCATCTTGATGCACTAAACTATGTATTGTGCCTCAGGGTAATGAGTTTACAACCTATTAAGAAAAACATGCCAGACTCAAAGGACATTGACATAAAATGCACTGATAGCATGGACGATTCAAATAAGTGTATGAAGTCAAGTGTATGAAGTCAACAGAATGTGGAACAGGGTGCACTAACTACTGGTTGCCCAATATGCTTCTGTACTTTGCTTTGGCTTAGATAAGAACAGGCCCTTAGAGTGTATAAAATGCAAAGGCTTCAGTGACTGGGGGTTCAGGTCTCTAAGGCTTCTGAACCCTCAGCCCTAAGCTGAGGTTTCTAATGCTAGAACTTTTTTACTTTTCTCCTGGTTCCAAGCCACACTCCTTGACTTGTGGGCCCTCAGTGCTGGCCTTTTCTAAGTCTCTTTGGCTCAGCGCTGAGCTAATAAGCTTTCATTTATCCACATCATGGTTTCTGAAGAGTCTGTATTGAGCGATGGCCTAACAATACCATAAACACACACATACACACACACATGCATGCACACAGCGTGCACGTGCACACACACACGCACTCCACATGCTATAAAAGACTTATGAGGAAAAGCAAATATCTGCCACCCTTAAACGTGTCTTTGGTAAAGGCTAATAGGAAGAGGGCGACTCCAGAAAGGTGAGACTGAGACCACCTTTAGTGAAAGATACCTTCGTGTAAAGCTCTCCCACAAGGATATTTCTGAAGACTTAATCTTATTGTTTCCATCTGGTTTCCTTTAGTTTACTGGATCCTCCCTAACACCTCCTCCCTCACTTTCCACTTCTCCACAATGTCCTCTCAGTTTTACCTAAACTCATTGAAAGACAGCAACTGGCCCATGAGAGTGGTTTTTTAGTTTTAACAGATTTGGCTTATGTGTAGAAGAGGTATTAATGAAGTTCACTTGATCACTTGACATCCCGTTATTCATCGATTTGTTCGAGCAGGTGCCAGTAACATTTCCATTTGACCCTATCTTGTGCCAGTGTAGCCCAATGGCATCTGCTTGCTTTAGGAATACAAAGAGCCTCAAACCGTTCCTTCAGGGTCTTGACAAGGAAGTCTGACCATCTTGGAGGTGGGCGGCCACGTGATCTTTTGACATCCTATGGGATCCAGTCGGAAACGGCTCTAGTCCAGCGGTTGTCTCCAAATCGCATTACATGTCCAGCCCATCTGATTTTCGATGCCTTGGCAAACGAGACAGCAAAGTTACACAGGTTTTAATGAAGTTCTGTGTGAGTTATTGGTCTAGTCTCTGAAAGACTCAGAGTAAGGATGAGACAGGATCACTTCCTTTTAAAGACCAGATGTGTTCAAAGACGTATAAGAGAATGTCATCATAACACGGAAGAAACATTTACTTTTTTGGAGGATCACACCCAGTGAAGCTTAGGGGTTACTCCTTAGAAATTACTCCTAGCAGTACTTGGGGGACCATATGGAACGCTACCCATTGTACTATCGCTCCAACCCCCTAAAGATTTAAGGAAAAAAAGCCTTAAAGCACAAGTCATACAGGAACACTAATACATCTAACACATTCAAATCAAAACAGTCCATGCAATCAGGAGACCTGTTGTGAGAGAGGACCGGCCTGAGGTCTGCCTGCACAGTCTCACAGTGAATGCCAGACTGCAAACCCTGATCTCTCTATCTGCTTCTTTTCTCAGATTATATCTATTGTGAGCAGATGAAATACATCTGCAGGCTTGATACCAGTCAAAGGAAAAGAAACAGATCCTACAGTCACCACGTTCCTCCTCAGTGATGCAATCTACATGTACACACCTACCTACTGCTCCTATGGATGCAGACATGGAGCTAGCTCCATTGTTTTGGTTTGCAACATAAATAAGCTTGACATTTGTTCCTAGAAGTATACACAACCATTGGCTTTTAGCCTGTGCTCTACATTTAAATGCAATCAACAGTCAATTCTAGTCTTACTTATCATGTCTTCACCATCACTTGCTTGGCTTAAATTTAACTCTTCATATTTTTCAGAAAGTTTCTCTTGTAACATTTTCAGTGCTCCTTTTTGCATATTTAAAGCATTTAATATATGGCTTGTGTAATTAAATCTGGCTAGATTTAAAATTGCAGGATCATATTTTCCTTTCCCTAAAGACCCTGTAGCCATCTCTTCGCATATAATCTTGCAATTGAGTGTGCTCAAAAAGAATTTATCATCAAAATGCATTTCATCTTAATAGGTTTTTTCATTCATTTGCTTGTAGAATTTTGTTGTTGCTGAAAGGAAGCCTCAGTTTACTCTCATCAGCTGCTGTAAGTAGTCCTGTTTTGGGCAGGCCCATCATACATTTTTTGACTTCCTGCAAATGCCTGGCATTTTATGATAAAAAGGGAGTTAACAATTGTCCACCAAAAAATTCTGCTTCAGATAATGGGGAATACCTAAGACAAATGGCCAGATAATGATTTAATCTGTTAGATCCTTGCATCCTCTGTAACATTTGTCAAGAGCCCAATTTTCATTTAAAAGTGACTGCAGGAAAGCACTTATCTTTAACTTCCCAGCATTCCCTGTAACACAAAGGCCGGGTTTTCCTGTAAGAACCCACACAATAAGAGCCACAGTTAACTTAGTCCTATACTAAGATCCTCCACACTGGGGGAGCTTCTTTTCTTTCTCTTCTACTTTCCAATAAACTTTTCTATTTGCCAACTCTGAGTCTGAGCATCTTTATTCAATATTCTCTTCTTGAAAACATTGAAAAAACTGGGAATCATTAAAGAACACAGAGACATGCAGCCACTTCTGCCTCACCTGTATCATTGCTATCTTAAAAGTCTGCTAATGTTGGGCCCAGAGTGATAGCCCAGCAGGTAGGGCGTTTGCCTTGCATGTGGCCTACCTGGGTTGGATCCCTGGCATCCCATATGGTCCCCAGAGTATCGCCAGGAGTAATTCCTGAGTGCAGAGCCAGGAGTATTGCCAGGTGTGATCCAAAAAGAAAAAAATTGTCTGCTAACGTTGAATGTGCTCTGGTGCTTATCCATCAGTATCAACTTTTCCTGAAAGTCTGTGTCATTTCACCCTATATATTTAACATGGCTTCAATATCAGTAACATGTTGTAGTGTTAAAATTCTGAATCTCTCCCCCACCCCTTTCAGCAGGTTCTGAATTCTGGAATATTGGATATATTGTCTTTGCTTCAGAGACAGTGACTATTCTTTTATTTAGTTTTTTGTTTCTTTGGTTTTTGGGCCACATCCAACAGTTCTCAGGCGCTACTCCTTGCTTGCTCTACACTCAGGAATTACTCCTCGTAATGCTCTGGAAGTGATCATTGATGTCAAAAGAGGGATTCGTCAGAGTGATACCATTTCACAAAAACTCTTCAGTGCCACCCTGGAAAACATTATGCGACAATTAGAATGGGAAGGAATGAGAGTAAAGATAGACGGTTGGCAACTACACCACCTCCGCTTCACTGATGACATCGTTCTAATAACACCAAACATTAGCCAAGCGGCACAAATGCTGGCTGACTTTGACTGAGAATGTGGAAAGATAGGTCTACAGCTGAATCTTAACAAAACTATGTTCATGAAAAATGAACTAGTTCCAGAGACCCCATTCACTCTCAATGGAACAAACATCTCTGAATGTAGCAGTTATGTGTACCTAGGTCGAGAAATCAACATGATGAACGACCTAAAACCTGAGCTGCGCAGAAGGAAGAGAGCGGCATGGAATGCCTTCAAGAGCATTGAAGAAATAGCTAAAAGGACAAAGAACCTCCGGCTCCGGGCACATCTCTTCAACTCCACTTTTCTCCCTGCATTAACATATGCCTTAGAGACCTGGGCCCTATGAAAGCAGGATGAGAATGCTATTTGGGTCTCCCAAAGAGGAATCGAAAGAGTTATGCTTGGAATATCATGCCTCACTGAAGTAAGAGAAAGAATCCAGAGTTCTGACTTCCATCACCGTTCCAGAGTCAGGGACGCTGTCTCATTTGCCAAGGCATCAAAAAATAGATGGGCTGGACATGCAATGCGATTTGGAGATGGCCACTGGACCAGAGCCATTACCGACTGGATCCCACAGGAGTCAAAAGATCACGTGGTCGCCCACCTACAAGATGGTCAGACTTCTTCGTCAATACCCTGAAGGAACGGTTTGAGGCTCTTCGTATTTCTGAAGCAACCAGATGCCATTGGGCTACACTGGCACGTCATAGAGTCAAATGGAAATGTTACTGGCACCCACTCGAGCAAATCGATGAATAACGGGATGTCAACTGGTCAAGTGATCATGCTCTGGGGATCTGACCTGGGTCAATTGTGCACAAGGCAATCCCCCTACCCACTGTACTATCATTCCATTAGAGCCCCTTATTATTATTATTTTTACTTTTATTCTGATTCTACTTTCATCGTTTCCTCTTATCTTTTTATTCTGTATTATTTTCCATTTCATTTTAAATTTATTCTTTATGGACCTAAATATTGTAGAAATATCTTTTACTCTCTAATACTTATAATGTAATATTCATGTATTTTCTTCTACTTGTTCCCAAGCTCTGCCAGAACAGTTTCCTCTTATGAGTTTCACTGCTTATGATTTTTTCCCCCCTAAGTCCTCATACCTTTCCTTGGAACTTTTAATTCTCCTGAAAGATCATATTGTCTTTCATTTCATTGCATGGAGGCTCATGGCAGCTTTTCCTACCCGTGGCTTTTCTGACTTTTGTCTCTGCTTGTTACATGCTCATCTTCAGATTAACCACAGAAGGGGAAGCTGATGAATCAGGGAGTGACAGGATTACCATACTTGAATTTCAGTCTCTTGTCTTCACATTTCTTTCCAATGCTCTCCTGGACACTGATGTTAGTTCTTTCTTAACAAGCACCTACCTGGCGAAAGAAGACTTGGAAACTCCCTATGACATATTTTTTCCCTTTTTTTTTTTTTAATTTTTTTTATTTTTAAAATTACAAAGATATACAATTAAAAAGTTCATATTTGGGTTTTGTCAAACAGTGTTGCAGCACCCATCCCGCCACCAGTGCCCATCTCCCACCACCCTATGACATATTTTTAGGGAAGTGAGAGTGAGGAGAGAATTTCTCTTGAGCTGACTCTAATTTAGAAATTACAGGGTAACTTGTCACTGTCACTTATCCTGACACATTACCCTGACACACCATGTTACCATGATGGCTTGTCTGACCTTTTCTTGTTTTACTCCATCTCTCCTGCCACTCTTCAATAGGAAGCAGTTTGAAAGAAACAGCCTGTTCATGTTCCTGCACATAGTGTTTCAAGCTGTGTGGACTTGCTTTGGTGACTCATGAGCTCTGCCCGTGGAGACAGGATACAAGCAGCTGTATTCAACCTCTAGCCCTTTCTAGAGCATTTGGCAGCTGATGTGAGGCAGCAGTGGATGAATGATTGGGAATATTAGGTTATGAATGTTTCCTCTTTGGGGGATTTGGAATTCTATTTCTTGTCCTGGGAGCTTTCAGTTCCTTATATTGTAGAAGGTAAAATAAATCAATTTAACAAACCTGATACCTGATTTTTTACATTTGCTCTTAGGAAGTCCAAACATCATCCTTTCCTTCCTCGGAATAATAAAAAGCACAACTGCCTATGAAGAACTGATGCAAGTAAACACAATTTTAAGAAGAAATTTTAAACTCCATAAATTTTAAGTTATAAAAATATGATTCCAGTCATGTGCCCATATTTTGTTAAAAATATGCTTTCTTTATATTTTTCTCCTTAACTATTTACTGAAAACGCATCAACAATATTGTTCCTATAAATACAGAAAGACACAACCATTTTAAAGGATACATAAAATATCATTATATAAAACTTCTGTTACTGCTTCAATTATTTATATTTCCATAAGTTTTAAGGCTGCAATAAACATTTTTTCTAGAATTTTGTGCTCTTCATTTACAAGGAGGAATTTCTGAATGTAAAGGCTCTAGTCTTTAAAAGTACAGCATTATTTCACCAAATTGATATTGATAAAAATTCCTAATTAAAACTATTAGTATCAATTATAAGAATGCCTGTTTCTTTCCTTTTCAGCAAATCCTGGGATTTAACCCAGGTTCTCACATGCACAATGCCAGTACCCCACTACTTAGTCCTAGAAAGCCTTAGAAATGCCTACTACTGAGTCCTAGAGAGTCCTGACCCTAGAAAGCCCATTTTCTCATCTTCACATTCAGACTGGCTATTAAAACTCTGATAGCAAAAACTCAGAGGTATTTTAATTTATGTACATTCATTTAGGAAAAGCATTTTTTAGAAAGTCTAACTCGTCCAATGAATATTAAAACAATACTCATAATTTTGCTTGCTTTAAAAACATCAAACCTTTGATGGATCTAAAACTTGCATAGATTTTGTAGAAATTAGGTCAAAAGTGAACATCTTCTAAAGGGTTGAAGACCACCATAATTTTTTTCTCCTTTTTGGGTCACATCTGGCAATGCTCAGGGGTTACTCCTGGCTCTGCACTCAGGAATTACTCCTAGCGGTACCCGTGGGGCCATATGGGATGCCGGGGCTTGAACCGGGTCCGGCCACAAGCAAGGCAAATGCCCTATTCGCTAGACTATCAGCCCAGCCTAAACCACCATAAATTTTTTTAAAGAAAAATTTGAAAACTGTTGCCTATAAATTAAGCCTGACCCATGAATTTTGCAAATAAGATTCACTGGAACATAGCTATGCTCATTATTAATATGTTCAATGTAGCTTCAAGCTTCGTTGTCATAGTTCAGAAGAAACAACTTCCTCAGTTCTGTAAGAGAACAGTCTTCGCTAGAGTGTCACAGGTAGTGGGGTCTTTGGACTCTATTATCAGCTGTTATTAATGTGTAATCAATTCCTAGTTTTATATCACATTTTCAAAACAGTTTCACAGGAAAAAATCCCACCATGTTTTTTTTGTCTTTGCCATCATCTTAATATTTTGGGCTACTCACATGCCTTTATTTTTCCATAAACTTTTTAAAACTATAAATCGTGTTGTCAAGTTCAGGCTTCATGTTATCATTGGACAGTAATCTACATAGATTTGCTGTTTGTCGTTAATATAAAATCAAAAAGTAGTTGCAGGTGTAGCTTAGGTCCTTGATCTCATAATTATTTAAACACTCATTAAATCTAGTTGCAAAGACATTTATTATCAGTCCATCCATTCAACATTCTGGGAGGGGGAGACGCCCATTGTTAGAACTTCATTTCTGTATGATTTTCTTTTGCTGAAATCACTGTGTCAATGTCAAATGTTGGTATCTGGTATCCTGTTGAATTTGGCTTCTTCTGTGTGTGTGGAGAGACTGTGTCTCATCTTCTTTCTATAATTTCTATTTGGCAATATGTGGACAACAGGTGGTACACTGAGCAGTGGAAAACTTATGTTGGAACTTTTGAAAAAAACTTTGGGAAGATAAGTATTCAAGGAAAATCCGATATGAATGGATTGTGGCCATTAACATGTGTCCAATACTCACCTTCAATTCTCCCACACCTCTTCAGGCAACAGCCTTGGCAAAAGAATCTTAATAACTTTTTAAATAAATGATAAGGAACAACAGAGGAGGAAAAAATGAATGAATGAATGAATGAATAAATGAATAAATGAATGAATGATGAGGAATAGCCAAAATTTTCTACTCTGACTTCTCCATTACAGTTTTAAAAGTTCAGGGGTGTGTGTGTGCACGTGTGTGTGTGTGTGTGTGTGTGTGTGTGTGTGTGTGTGTAGGAGAGGTGCATGACATAGATGATGGTGCTTCTTCTGGCTCTGTGTGGGTATCCCAAGATTTAATTCAGCAGTAAAAGAAACTGGAAACTTCCTCCAGATACAGAAGAGGACAGCCCAGTGCTAAGGCGGTTCACTCCACTCTACCATCTGTTGGGGCTCTCAGGGCTCAGGACAGCATTGCTCCATACTTGGTTTGCTCCGTCTCAATGTAAAGGGTAGCACATAGTCTACACCTTGTGCTCCTGTTTCTCAGCCTTTTACCAACCACGTCTCTTTTCCAACCTTGTTTCCTTCCAGTGGTTCCATCCTCCCTAAGTGGGCCCCTAGTCTCATTCTGTGACCCCTTATTTACACAATTTTACTGTGGTCCCTTTGGACTATTCTGGCCATCTACCTATGGTCATATAGGCCCAGACTGAAAAACAGCAGTCAGCCAGGCAATGCAGGCACGTAAACTCTGAGAAATGCCTTCCTGGGTCTGGGTGATGAGAGACCAACATCTGAGCTTGTTCTCTGTTTAGCTGCGTATGATTGGACAAGCTATCTTACCCCATGGATTCTTTATCCATATTTGCACATCAGTAAAAGAGTCTGCTCTTCTATTGTGACAGCAAAACTAATTAAAAAAGGAGAAGTGAAAGAAAATAGAAAACTTTCAATTTCATAGTTTGAAGACTTATGAAAAAATTGGTTTAACCCGCAATTTCCAAAACTTACTTGCATATAAATAAAGTTTACTTTATTAAAGCAATCTTCAACTCTACAGGAAAATAAGATATGAGTTACTGGGGCTGGAGAGATAGTACTGTGGGTAATGGACTTCCCTTCCATGTGGCCAACCAGGATTGATCCCCAGTATCCCATATAGGTGCCCTGAACACCGCCAGGAATGATTCCTGATTGCTGAGCCAGGATTAATTCCTAAGCATCACCGGACATGGTCCCAAAACGAAAGCAAACAAGCAAACAAAAGATGACTTACTGGTGATTCAATGTCCTCTAGGAGTAAAACAGAACAACGTTCACATTTCAGCAGAGTTTGGGCCCGATGCATTATTTTCTTCACAATTTTCTCCAGGTCAGTTTGTTCCTCAAAGAGGTCATTAACCACCTCTAATAAAGCCTAAAAATATGAAATGGATAGACTTAGGTAGACATAAAATAGAAATGGATAGACTTGGTAGAATAAAATAGAAAGGTATTTTTTAAAAAAAATTTACATTTAGTCATGGCTATAGTAAAATATAAATATTTGGCTACATTTTAGGCATTTATAATTATTTTAGGGCAGCGGGGGCCAAAAAAATTATTTTTACATATTTTAATTCTTTTTATTTCACAAGTATAAACTACAAAATATACTTGAGAATAGTACCAATGCATATAACCCCATCTAAATCCAACACAGGATGCAGGACCATATCTTATATTGCTACATAATCCAATATATGTTTTAGCTTTTATTTCCCCTTTTTTGACAGTACTTTTTAATATTAGTACTGTAATATTAATAATATCAACCCACTTACATATGTATGTACAAAACTTATATGATTCTTTGCAAAACATTTTCATCTTAGAAAATTGCTAAGAAAATCTTCACTCTTGGAGAGGCCTTCAATATATATATGTATATATACATATATATACATGTATTTATATACCTCCATTAATTCTTCTACACAGAAAGGAGTATTGCTCCATCTCAATGTGTCCTGAAGAACATTTAAACACTACTATACATCTCAGAAAAGAACCATTAAAATCTGTTAGAACACCAGAATGAAAAACGCTGAATTAGAGGGAAAAAATTAAATTCCAAGTTAAAATTGATATAGTTGTTTGACAATCAATTTGAATTAATCTCATGTTTTATTCATCTTGCAATTTTTGTACTAATGATATTTATTTAGAATTTTTAATGAGTTGGATATTTCCAAAGATTTAAGAAGAGAGAATAATGTACAGGTGAAGATACTATGCTTCTCTTAGAGAGAATCCAGAAATCACAAAGCCAGTGTATCGTGCAGAGATGCTTCACTCACTAGAGCATAAGGAGCGATCTCGAGTCTGAACTCTAGCAAAGGGATTCATGGGCTTGTAAATTCACGTCTATTCAGGTAGATTGCATTGATCTTTACCCTTGGACATGACTAGTTCTCGACTTTGGTAATTAATTGATTTGTCCTGAAACCGTAGAAATATGTGAAAATTTCTTTGAATCTATTCAGGTAGAAAAGCAAGTTGAACGAGTTAAGAGATTCATGAAATGATCTAGTTGACAGAGCAACTAGAAGAGAAGCCAATATTCTGGCAGCATTCTCTTCAGAATGAGAGAGCACGCAGGTGGTGGACCATGGATTACTCTCTGATCTCAAAGGAAAGAAAACACCAGGAGATGAAGAAATATTTTTAAGTGTATCCTCACTGTGGCATTTGAGAACAAATCACTGTAAGAGGTCAATGTGCCATAATTTCATGCAAATGCAACATTAAAATGAATCTGAGTAATTACCAACAAAATTCCCTGTTATTAGGGGAAGTATTATTTCCTTAATTATCCTGATTATTTCTTCAGATGAATCATATTAACTGAACAATTATTTAACTTTTCAATTTGTTGTGACTGCATGAATAGGGCCTTTGGGACCAATATACGAGAACATTTATCTCACAGGAAAAAACTAATTGTGCCTTGAGTCCTGCACTGATAAATCACATTAGAGTAGTTTTATTGTTTCTAATTTACAATTGTGGCTTACTAGCAAGTGATGAAAGTTTTTCAAATAATAATGCCAACTAGTTCCAGAACAGGAAACCAGGAAACGAAAAATCTAAGATGATATGTAATTCAACTGACATTGGAAGATTTTCAAGGTAAAACACTCCTTGCTTCATGACTTGCCTTCCTGGAAACAAATACCTGAAACAAAAGTATTTGTTTCCTGGAAACAAATACTTTTCCTTCATGTAAATGTTTATTTTGCTTCTGACTCATTCTTGAAACTTTCCATAAGTATATTTCCATATATGTAATATATGGGAGAATATATATACATATGCATGTGCACTTATGTATGTAGTTATATATTTATATATGTATTTATATATAAATATACATTTGTGTATATTTAAAATAGATATTTATATGTTATATATTTTATACATAAAATATATAAATATGATTTATATATTCAGTAAATGCTCGAGATGAGAGCCTTCTACTGAGAGTATACCACCTACACAGCAGAGTCTGGAAAGCTACCTGTGTTTTATTTGATATGCCAAAAACCAGTAACAATTATGGACCTCATTTCCATGCCCTGAAGGAATGGTTTGAGGCTTTTCCTTTTCTTGGAGCAAACAAATGCCCTTGGGCTACACTTGCTTGCAACAGGATGTATAGAGATGTTACTGGTGCCACTTGAGCAAATCAATGAACAATGGGAAGACAAGTGATACAAGTGATATTTTTATATATAAATATAGGTGTACATATATTTATACTTAAAAATCAGGTTGGTCAGTATCAGATCCGTCAGATCCCTCAGATCAACCTGATAACATAGTTTTAGATATAAAAACAATATGCTCACAGTTCCCAAATAGTAATTTTTTAGTCCCAATATTTTCCCTAAATTTTAGATTTTTATAACTGAAATTTACTTGTAAACTTCTTTAAAAAGTTAAAGCTTTCTTTGTTTCAGAGCATAGGATTTATATGGTAGGATGCTCTGTCTATGTCTGATAAAGCCACTTTGTATACTGTGTTATTCAGGCCCTCTATTTTACTATGAATTATTTGTCAGTCAGTGTTGAAATTGAAATACTGAGGTCCCTTTCTATCTATTGTTTTCTCCAAATATGTTAGGTTTTGCTTTAAATATGTAGGTGCTACAATGTTGGGCACACATACATTTGTAATTGATCCTCCTGATGCATTTATCCCTTTATTATGATACAGTCTTTTGTGAGTGTTTTTTTTTTGTCTGTATCATTTGGTCTGATAGAAGCATATATCAATTATGCATATAATATTATGCATATATATTGCATATATAGCAATTTTGCTATAATTTTGGTGGTCATTTGCATTAACTATATCTTTCTACACTTTCAATCTATGTGCACCCTTAAATCCAAATTGAATCTGTAATAGGTAGACTCAATTATTTTTATTATTGCATTTTTCCTTGAATAATTTTGTCCACTTATGTTTTAAGTCATTATTGATTGGCAATCACTTATTATTGGCCATTTCCATTAATTTCTGATTTTTTAATTATTTTAATTTTTTTCGTTTTTTTGTCTCAGGGTTTTTTTTTTTTAGGAGTGGCATATTTTAACTTCTTGCTATATTTTTAGGTATCTACTAAAGGATTTTTCTTTGGAGATATTATCAGGCTTACAATAAGCACACCGTCGATATAATAGCTTATTTTAAGCTAGTAACTTTTTTTTTTGCTTTTTGGGTCACACCTGGCAATGCTCAGGGGTTACTCCTGGCTCTGTACTCAGGAATTACTCCTGGCGGTGCTCAGGGGACCATATGGGATGACGGGGGTTGAACCCAGGTGGGCTGCTTGCAAGGCAAATGCCCTACCCACTGGATTATTGCTCCTGGCCCCTAAGCTAATAACTTTTACCTGAATGCAAAAATGCTACACTCTTACTTTACTTCTCCATGGTTTATGCCATTGATATTGTCATACTTTACAACTTTTTATATTTCACATCTGTTAAAGAACTATTGCACTTATTTATTTTTAATATTATAAACTTTTTAAAACTTTAATATTAGAGATAAAAGTGATTTATCTATTACTGTGCTCAGAGTGGGTTCTGTGGTCCATGGTATAAGGACTGTTATAGAGGTTTATATAGTAGAGCTACTCAGGGTCCACTATTGGGTGCTCAAACAAGAGGTCTATTACCACGTGCATGGGGATATGGCTCCCTGTGCCATGGGAGTGCTAGTGCTTGATAGTGATCAGCACTTCCTCCCCACACTAATTGGTCAAGTTTGGCCGTGGACCATGGTTGAGAGAGTTTGGAAATGGGCCCCACATTTGCTTCAGTTTTCACAAAAGCAACTGATTCTGAAGACCTGGCTCAGGTGGTGGGCAGGTCTCCTAGTAGATCTAGGGGTGAACTGGACTGTGCCCTAACAATGGCCAGACATGTAGAGCTGACTGAGAGCCATTGAGCACCTCCCGAGACACAAACATAGTGCCTCCCACCAGGTCCTTATGTTGAGTGGACTGTTTATTGACCACAGCTGCAGGGGGCTGGAAGTAACTATGGGGCCATTCAGGATCTGTAGGGTTATAGCTGGGAGTATCTCCTAGTGGCATCCTGGTCTTAGGACTAGTGGCTGATCGTAACTATGAAGGAGCATTAAAAGGCACTTTCAGGATCACTGTGGGCTCTATCCTATCACTATCACTATCCTCCCGTTGATCATCTATTTGCTAGAACGGGCACCAGTAATATCTCCATATGTCCTGTCTCATGCTAGTAGAGCCCAAGGGCATCTGTTCACTCCAGGAACATAAAGAGCCTCAAACCATTATATTAGGTAATGGGAATGAACTAATATAATTGTTACTGGTATTTGGCATATCAAATACAACACAGGCAGCTTGCCAGGCTTGCCGTGCAGGTGGCATACCCTTGTAGTCATATAGCATTTATAGATGAACTTGCGGCCACTCCAGACGGGCTGTGATAGGCTGTCGCTGGGTGGAGTTCTGACGAGAGGGAAGTCTGGATGTGGAAAATGGCAGCCCGATGGAGTGGGGGGCGGTCATCTGGCTTGTTGTGCAGCTCTGCTGGGGTGGCAGGCCAGGGCTAGAACCCGCCATCCCTCCCGGGCACCTTGTGAGCGGCTGGGCACAGGGAGAGCAAGTAGCAACTCTGCCCCATGTCTGTAAGTCTCTGGATCAGCATACCATATAATTCTTCACTAATTCTCTCTCCTCGCTTTGGCGTTTTCTTCCCTCCTCCCCAGCCAATTTATAGTCTCCATGGAAACCAAAATGATCTCTTTGAGAATAAATCAAATTGAACTCAAAATGGTTTTCCAGTGATCGCACTTGAATAAAAGCTAGAATCCTTGCCGGGCCCACAGGCCTTTTCAATATCTGCTGCTGACTCACTTCCCATCTTCATTTTCTCTTTGCTTTCTAGACACATGACCAAGTTTTCTCTTCCCCACTTGATATTTAAAATGTTCACTTTTTTATTTAAAATTGAGATACAACTGATATATAACATATTAGATACAAGTAGACACATAATGATTTCACATAGGTGAATTATTCAGAAATGCCAGAGGCTTTGCTCTTGATTATTCCACTCAAATACTTCATCTAGATCTCTACGTGTGCATGGGCTCCCTCTAAAGAACTTTTTTCTTATATATTTTTTATTCCTTGAAATAAACATTCTCCTAAGCTTTACTTCAGTCACCAATTTATAGTCCTTTATTTTATTTTATTTTTCTTTATAGAACTTATTCCTAACTAGGACTATATATTGTTAATTTATTTACTTGTTTATTAACTCTTAGAATAGTAAATTTCATAAGGCAGGAAACTTGAACAAAGTCTTTGAAATATTTACCACACATAAAATATTTGTAGAATAAATAAATGAATTAAGCTATACACAAGAATTTGCTAATAATATGGGAAAATGAATAATACAAAAAGCATTCCTTAAGGAGCTCAAACAGTAGTTGGAGAGAAAAACTATCAATGAAGACTATGATATAGTATGATAAGTACCCAGGTTAGATTAACAATAAGATATTGAGGGGGAAATTACTGAAAAGGGAAGATTAACCAGAAGGTTGAGTCTGGACCTAAAGGATGAACAAAGCAGATGGGCGCAAGAGGACAGTAGGAGAGAGGAGGCATTGAAGACAGTGGGGGGGTGTGGTTACAGGCATAAGACAATGATTCAGATTGTTTTTTGGAATTTGGGGGCAACATTGCTGCAGCACCAAATGAAAAGAGGGGAATGATAAGACCTAGGGCTAAAGATGAAATCAGGCTTCAAAGTCAGGGAAAAGGTAAGACAGACTATTCCAAAGAACAGGATTGGAAAGGCCATTGTGTTCTCTTTTCACTCTGAAACATTCAAAGGCCATAATGCCTAGCAAAAAGATATTCTTAATCAATTTAATTTACTAGATTAGTTTAGGGGTTCTGATTTGGTTTTCTTTTAGTTTGGATTGGGTTTTAGATTTTGGGCCATACCTGGGTATGCTAATGTTTACTCATGGCTCTGTACTCAGGGAACACTTCTGGTGGGGCTTAAGGAACAAATGTGGTGCCAGGGATTGAATCCAGGTTAGCTACATGCAAGACAACCCACTTAAATCCTGTACTGTCTTTACGTTTGACTTTCTTTTTTTTGTTTTTAAATTATTTAGCTTTTTAGCTGTTACAAGTACACGAGATTAATCCCTTTGACAAATATTTAAATCCTATAAAGGTGTGATATTATTGTCTTTTTTTTGGTGGTATCCTTTCAGAAGACCTTTCCATTCAAAAATCAAACTGTGCAAGGTGGGGTAAAAGCATATTTGTAACTTACCTTGCTTCTTAAAAAAGAACTAAGTTCATAAAATATGGATAAATTAGAATTCTGATTTATATTTACAAATAAGTAAGAACAGATCTCCTGTATCAGAGTTTCATAATTAATTTTCCTTTCAAAAGAAACGGGTTCTATTTCTCCACAGCAAGAAAATTTTAATATACTCTAGGGTTACACTTAAAGATTTTCAACCAGAAATTGCAAGATTATACAAATAAAAGAGATTCCTTGAACATGTGAAGATCATCTGTTGTTTTTAGAAGATATAATGTGGGCAAGAGTGATTGTATAGCAGGTAGGGCATTTGCCTTGCATGAGGAAGACCTGGGCTCAATCTCTGATGTCTCATAAGGTCCCCAAGAACCACAAGGAGTGATTCCTGTGTGCAGAGCCATGAGTAAGCCTGAACACCATAGAGCATGGTCCCAAACAGAAACCAAACAAAACAAGTCTTAAAAAGATTTAATGACTCTCAGGCACTCACAGACACAGAGCACATTGAGGTTTCCTTCTACTCACCCTGCTTCGTTCATATTCTTTCCTTGAGGCAGCAAAGAGCTGAGCATTAGATATGGCGATTCCACAGAATGGAAGATACATCTGCATCACCTGAGGCAAAAGAGCATTCCAGAAATCAGTAGGTCACTGAAACAAACACCACATTGCCCGCCTGTGCCTGATTGTTTTATTTCCAATCCTAGATATTGTATAATTGGGGTTTCTGTTAGGTCGGATTAAAATTTGAACTTCACACAGACTTTCTTTTTCAGAGTTAACTACTAGGTGTTTCAGCTAGGAATGATAATATAATACATAAAGCCGGTCACAGATTATGAGGCTATGACACGGGATCTGTGTCAAAATTATTTTTGCACTCATTCTTCGATCAACTGAGTATAAATAAAGATTTGTGATATGTCTGGAGTTTAAGGAAAGTTCTCACGGTTTCTTTGGAGACTGACAGGTGAAACATTTTGTTTATATATAGATATGTATGTACTTGTAGCCAGGGTCTCTCCTAGAACTCTGTTAGTTGTCAAATACATCCATCTATCATCATCCTATCTGTCTGTCTGTCTGTCTGTCTGATCTGTCTATCTATCTATCTATCTATCTATCTATCTATCTATCTAGATATGGATATGGATATGGATATAAGAGATAGAGATAGAGAGATAGAGATAGAGATAGAGATAGAGATAGAGATAGAGATAGAGATAGAGATAGAGATAGAGATAGAGATAGAGATAGAGATAGAGATAGAGATAGAGATATGTACTTGTAACCAGGGTCTCTCCTAGAACTCTGTCAGGACTAAGAATAGCCATTGGAATAGACTCAGTAAGCACAGTGGCCTCAATGAACAAAGCTCAGATCATGTCACTGCTCTGTGGGCACAAGAGACATGGAAGCAGATGGGTGGGAAGCAGCACGGAAGTCTGCTGAGGAGAGGCTGAGGGGCTTTTCAAAGAACACTCCTGGGCAAAGAAACAGTCAGCTGTGATGGCCTGACGTGCCGAATTCCAAAGCACAGAGACTTGTCTAGCATTTTTATGGCACTCTCCTTCAGATTTTCCTCCAGAATCCCTGATATCAGAGAGACAGAATATCCAAAGTTAAAACCAAAAATTCTTTATCCCTAAACGCTTCACAACTGGGGACATTGCAACAAGTGACATTGTTTTGGGACTTCACCGAAAATCCCTCCTCCCTCACTTCCATCTTCCCCAACTCCCCCAACTTCCCCACACTTAAACACTTAGACCCACTCACTCATGCGCGTGCAGATACACACACACACACACACACACACACACACACAGGTGTCCCTTGAAGAGGTGCTGAGTACTGACTATGAAACAGAAGAGCTGCTACTACACCAGAATACTGCAGTGCCAAGCTCACAGTGGGTTTCCATTAGAGCAGCAGGAGTATATTCACTCAGGAGCACGTGTGAGTCACCTGGAACATCCAGAATCCCTTGGAGAGGGAAGTGATTGCACTGAAGGAGTGAAGTGGGCAAAACGGGAAAGGTAATTTATCTTCCCTGTAAGTCCTTTCCTGCCGAAATCGTGTGCCTTGCCTACACAGCCTGCTCCACTCAAACCTCTGACCCTGAATTTTTTGAGAGCACTGCAGAAGCTAATTATGTAAGCCTTTTCTTAATGACAAGAAAAACAAAGTTAAAGCAATGCGATTGGCTTTTAAGTAGAGGCACAAATCAATAAATTGATTTTTACAGGTTTTTTAGTATAAATTTCTTCACTTAATATGAGTCAAAAAGTAACTAGTATTTTGAACTTATTTTGATAGAACATACACTTAAAAATCCTAAAATTTATTTTATTCTATCACTTTTCTTTGTTTCGGATCACACGCAGGGGTGCTCAGGAGCTAGTCCTGATTTAGTGGTCGGGCTTGTTGCACTGGGTAGTGTTCAGAGGGGAAATCTCCGCATGCAAATCCAGAGCTCCAGCCAGTCGAGCTCTCGCTGGTCCTAAGCTAATATTTAATGAAGGCCTGATACATGGGAAATGCTCTTTCTTCATGTATTCTATTGAGTGGCACATCTACTCCCCGTGGTGGAGGAATGTATGAATATTTTAGAGATCAGTATCTCATTACTTTGCCCAAACTCGCACAATAACTCAGGTAAACTTATTTCACTAGTGATATTCATTCTTTACAACACGTTGTCTTCAGAATTCAGATATGATTTCTGTCATTTCCTTTTTGGTCTTTTTCCTTACTACACCCCTCATGCCTTAGGAGATCTGCTGTTAAGCCAGAATGAAGCTGTTGACATAGAGATGCCTGATATTTGGCCAGAACTTCCCTGCCTATAGTCAGAGGAGACCGCTTTCAGCCTCACGTACACACGCATGAAGCACTTTTCCTGTGCTTTGGTCATTTCCTCTGGTGAGAGTAATGAAAATGGAGCTCAGGAGGAGAGAGTTACTTCTTCACTTTTCCTTCTCTTCTCTGCCCCTTTTTTTTCTTTTTTTCTCCCTTTTTCCTTCCTCCTACCTTTCCTCCCTCCTCTTTCACCTTCCTTCTCTCCTGCCCTTCCTTCTCCTTGTTTTTTTTGCCTCCCATGGTCAAGTTTAAGGTGGTGTTTAGGTCATGTAAGGCAAAAGAAGAAATTGACCAAATGAACACGTGAAATGTTTTAATTATGACATAGACTTGTTTCAGTCAATTTGTAATAAAAATGATTATTAAGCTCCAAGCATTTAAATACTAGGGTAACTTAATGTAATTTGAATATTAAATCAATGACAATTTTATTTATATATAGCTATTCCATGTAAAAATTACTTAATTTTCTGACCTATTTCCATGTCTGAAAATTGATTCTACTCTTCATAGTCCTTCTTAATGATAATATTTTGTGATAAAATGATTAGAAATAGTAGAGGGTTGTCACATTCTATTTGCCAGAGAAATAATTTAATAAACATATTTGAATCTTAGCTAAAAAATAATTTGCAATGATAATTGATCTAATAAAGTTCTTATTATGTCAATCATTTAATATGTACTCTATCATTTGATCCTCATAACCATATATACTATGCCATTAGTCCCATTTTTCAGATGAGAAAATTGAGGCTTTGAAAACCTATACAAATCTCTTGTGAGATGTCTCTATGGGGTCTTCATAGTTCTTCTTAATGATATTTTGTGATAAAATAAACATTTTATCTATTTTATCCTGAACATTTTATCTAAAGTCAGAATCACTATTCACATATAACTAAGCATATTTTTATCTAGCCTAAATTCATATATATGGTATCACTGTATCACTGTCTTCCCATTGTTCATCGATTTGCTCGAGCGGGCACCAGTAATATTTCCATATGTCCTGTCGCAAGCAAGTGTAGCTCAAGGGCATTTGCTTGCTCCAGGAACAGGAAGAGTCTCGAACCATTCTTCAGGTCAGGAATTGAGGTCCATAATTGTTACTAGTTTTTGGCATAACAAAGAAAACACGGTAGCTTGCCAGGCTCTGCCGGGGTGGGTATACTCTCAGTAGAAGTCTCTCATCTCGAGCATTTACTGATGAAACTTATAGGGGAAAGATCAGGTTTTCTCTTGGATGGAGCTCTGAGGAATTATGGAATCTGAATGTTGAGAATGACTTTACCTCATGATGTGTGGGTTGCTCTGGCTTCTAGCTAGGCTCACTGGGATGACGGGCATCAGTTAGAACCTGTCTAGAACTGTATACAGTGTATAAATGTGAAAGGTCCTGGGAAGGACCTTATCCTAAAATCAGTACTATCTAAGAATGTCTTAGATATTATCTAAATATTATGTGCAGGCTGAAAATGTAGCCCAGTGGCTGTGCACTTGTCCTGACCGTGTGAGGCCTGAGATTTGTTCCCTGGCCCCTCACGCCCACAAAGAAATGAATAAAATATGTCAACAACCATTTCATTTGCTTATTCATTTTTTGGGAGGAGGCGCACCCAGTAGTGTTCACAGGTTGTTCTTGGCTCGGTGCTCAGGAGCAACCCCTGGTAGTGCTGGGGATTGAATCTGAGTCGGCAGGGAGCAAAGCAAGCACTTTCAGCCCTGTGCCATCTCTCCAGCCCACTGCTACCTTTTCCCCCTTCTTTTTAAAAATGGGCTAAAAGAAGAATTTACATGACATATGTGGCTGTATACAACTTATTCATTAGTATTTGTAGTTTTATGATAAAAACCCCAGAATAAGTCATTTCTAGTTACTTATACTAGAAAAATGTAAATTAAATTTCTAGTTTGGTCAGTAAAATAAAGAGAATGTAATATAGTATAATGGAGAATCAGTGGAAGGAGAAAAATAAATCAACAACAATTGGTTCAGTAAAATAGGATATAGAATATTTTTATACGGATTTTGCACCAGTGTTTCTATTACAAATAACAATTAACTATGTTTTCCTTTTTCTCCTCTATATTCTTCCCAATGTCTCTTCCTTCTGGGATAATTTTCTTTATTTTTGAAGATAATCATTTAGCATTGGCTATAAATGCTTTGTATGTTCTGTACACAAATGTCTTCAAGATAAATTTTAGAAGGTAATTTAGTTGGTTACTTCTTCTAGGTTGACAGCCATTTTATCTGTTCTCACAAGATGTTATTCCTCTTTGGTGCAGCTGATGCTGCTAAAAAGTCAGCAGTCTGCTCAGGAACACAGTTTAGGAGGGGAGAGCCCATGCCTCATCCTTGCAGGCCCAACACTAAATAGTCCCCAAATATAACCAAAAGTGATTCTTAGGAAAATATAGACAATAAAAGTAAAGACCATCTCTAAAGTCAGCTTTCAACTATTGTTAGATAAGACTGGAATCTAAGAATTGAAATTATCCCTCTTTGTGTATTCCTCTTTTTTATGGAACTCTGTTTCTTTCATGACTCCTTGTTTCTTTTTCCCAGGTTCCAAAATAGTAATTAACCAAAGATTACTATGAATGGGAACTATATCAGATGTTTATAAACCACTGCAAATTGAGAGATGGTCTTGTTCACAGAGGGAATTTTATACTTTCTGTCAGTTATTGACATAATAATTTATATACATCATAAAAAATTAACATTTTAGTCTATTTCCAGTATGATAAATAATTAGAAATTACTTACTCTGGAGCTCTTATCATAAAACTACAGATACTAATTATGTTGTATATCATATATAAGATAGATAAAAAATATTTTAGTGATATGCAAATGGTGATTCTGACTTGATATAAAATGTTCAGTAATAGTATCAGACATAGATTACAAAGGACATCCTGTACAGGAGAGGAACCGCCAATGTTACAACTCAAATCTTTTGTAACGTAGAGAAAGTCTGCCTAACCTCTGCTCCAAAGAGAAAGTGATTTTTTTTTACCAAACTGCATGATAAACCATCCTGCCTTTTGCGCTAGGAGAAAATGCTATCTGTCTTCCAAGGCTCCACTATGAATAACCAGATGAAAATATGATCCATAAAGTTAGTGCATAGCAGAAGAAGCAAGTAAATAAATTTTTTAAGGTGGGAATAAGAAGTAAAAATGAGAATAAGGGCTGAAAAGATGATGCGGTGGGTAAGGTGCTTGCTTTGCACTGCTGACCCAAGTTCAATCCTGTCATCTTATATGGTTCCCTAACCTGAATGCAGAGCCAGGAGTAAGCCCCTAGCAGAGTTGACTATGGCCCAAAACACAAAATTTGAAAAAGAAGAGGAAACTAAAAAAAGTATGGAAATAGGAAATAAGTCAATTCTTATTTCTAAAAAAAAGACATAAAAGCATTGTTTTTTAGTGTCGTTGCAACAGATACATTTGTGTGTGAGAGAGATAAGCTGCTCTTTCTAAAACCCTCTATCTCTAACAAAGAAATTCATTTGACCATCTGAATGCCAAAGTTCTAAAACACTTTAATAACCAAGAAACTAATGAGTCTGTACACCCTCGTGCAGCACTTTTCAGCTTGAGAGCACTTTATGCACCTTGGCTGATTAATCTTTACAATATCCCACTCAGGAAGGGAGTCAAACTGAAAATCATTAAACAGAGTAAAAAGTCATTTTTGCCCTGGAAACTTATGAAGGTATCACTAATAAGCATAAAATCTGAGTATTGGGAATGTCCATCAATATCTCTAAGGAAGACAGTAGATATCAAGCCCTTTTAAACTTATAACCACAGGGAAAGGCTATTAAATCCCCATGATCTAGTCTGGTCCAATTAAACACCATTAAGGAATACTGAAGATCTACACTGGAGATTCTCAGTGAGGAGCCTGGGGCCATCCCCATTATGGACTTAGTTTTGAAGGCAAAACAGCTTGAAGAACCACATTACTGTCAACCAAATTAATGGGCAAGAGAGCATGCCTTACCCTTACGCAATTTCTGCCCCTGTGCAGATTCTGTGAGCCTGTTCTGAAGGCCCTTCTGCCCCAGGCTTCAGCTGAGAGCAGAAGCTTCACGGATTTGAGTCTCAAGGATTGAAAGCTGGAAGATGATAGTTGTGATCCAAACAATAAACCAATGCTTCAATCAAGCAGAGTAATTTGAAATATAGCAAAATATGGAGGCAGAGGTTTTTTTTAATTATAATGAGCCATTTTCTGATTCTTAGAAATAGAATATTAAAACTTAATAAGGAGTTTTCTAGAACACCAGAGGGTACTCCTGTTTCCAGGAGTTCTTTTTAATTTATTGCAATTTTGTCTCCATGCAAATTTCAGAAAAGATGAATCTGATTCAGAATTACAAATAAGTTTTGTATCGACAAGTACAATGTTTGTCCAGAAATGCCATTTTCTATCAGTGTGGTACCCTATTTAAAGAAAGGTTTCCCAAAAAAATACAGACATAAATGAATGAGTTTGGCTTTTCAAAACATGGACAGAAACTAGGTTTTCTATTTCTATGTAGTATGAAATGATCTACTCTAAGAACAACACTAACAGAGATGGTGATTTCATTCACAAAAAGTTGAGAAAGAGCAAGATAGCAAATAAGAGAGGAAGAGCACTTTTCTTCCTTCCTTTCTGAGGAGAAGTATCGGGGACTGCCGGGTCCCCAACAATACCGGAAGCGAGCTCCCTTCTACCTCCAAAACCGGCGGGAATGGATAAAAACTCAGGAATCCGGCGCATTTTTCAAAGGCTTTACTATCACAGGTTCTGATATACAATCCAAGAACAGGAAAAACCCCGGATTCTGGGTTCCCAGCTAGGCCCGGTCATGGGTAGGCCAAGATGGCTGCCACTACATGTTGTAACCCAACAGAGAATGGAGAGGATGTGTTGCAGGACTCCTAAGGGCCGCTGCATCTGCTCTGAATTGCCGCCTGCAAATCACTTCGTAGATAAGGGGGTAGTCTAAATGTGGCAGTTTATCTGACCATGTATGCGGTACTAGTTGGTATAAATATTCTCCCATGCTACCACAATCATCGTGGACTAGCTAGATCTTACCAGCATATTAGCCTGGCCAGTAGGACACCTAAGTAATTAGACCAGAGAGAAATGCTGTTTGCTTCCAAGCAAACAAGAATGGCTCCTGATATACTCAAAGGCAACTAAAATACAAAACTACAGAGTAGAAGAGACTTGTGAAGGCTTGGAGAAATATTTAACTGGCATTAGTATTAGTCTTTGGTACAGAGACATGCCATCTCAGAAAACCCCTTCTCTACTCTATAAAGGCATTTCCAGGCAGATCTTGGCTCAAAACATTAGCATACTAAAGGGCCTAGGTGAGGTGCAGGGAGGGATTACCTAAGGGCATTTGACCCTCCCTGCTTTCCATAATAGTGGGAGGAAGGTCTAAGTTGCAGGGGTATAAAACTAGCCTATTTCCTCTTGCGTGCGCTTCTTTTTTGGGCTCTCTCTCTTTGTGAGCGCTCACCCTTCTTGGAAGTCTTGTCTTCTTCTCCTTTTACAAGGCCTTTACACGTGGTGGCCGCCATCTTGGCCTACACGTGGCTGGGGTTCTAGCCTGGAATCCTAAGCACCGGGCTTTTCCTTTTGCTGATTTGTATGCCTGAACCTGTAATAAGTAAAGCCTTTTAAAACTGCATCGAATTCCTGAGTTTTCATCCATTCCTTGCCGGCTTCGGAGGTAGAAGGGAACTCGCTTCCCGGCACTGTCGGGGACCCCGCGGAGTGCCCCGACAAGGATGGAGAGACAAAAATGCCAAGGCAAGCCAAAATGGCAAAAGGCCCCTTCTTCTTTTCCTAGCTTCTTTTATAGACAGAAGCCCACCAAAATCTTCCAGCCCAGTCCATCGTGGGTTGGGCTATATAGAGATGAACCCAGGTAAATGACCCTTTTGAAATGTAGATCTTTAGGAGAGCCTTTGACTCAAGATTCACAAAAGCAAGAACTGGTTTTCAGAGGCAAAATCTTCCTAGCAGAGAGAGAGGAGGGGCTGCATCTCTGAACCAGAAAGCAGTACAGAATGTAATTTGTAGGAAATGGCATTAATACTTTTTTTGATACAAGTGATTTTTATTATACCACCGTGAGATACACAATTGCAAAGATGTTCATATTTGGGTTACATATACAGTGTTCCAGCACCCATCCCTCCACCAGTGCCCATTTCCCACTACCAATGTCCCCGATTCCCTCCCCACTCCCCTAGTCTGCCTCTATGGCAGGTTCTTTATCTCTTTCTCTTTCTCTATCTCTCTTTTTTTAATTAAACATTTTATTATACCACCGTGAGATATATAATTACAATGTTGTTCATGTTTAGAGGTTTCAGTCACATAGTGTTCAGCACCCGCCCTCCACCAGTGCCCATTTCCCACCACCAATGTCTCCAATTCCCTCCCCCTCCCATAGTCTGCCTAAATGGCAGGTTCTTTATCTCTTTTCTCTCTCCCTCTCTTTCCCTTCCTTCTCCTACACATTGTGGGTTGCACTACATACACTTGGAAGCCATCATGTGCATTTTTTGCCTGTATTTAATGCTTAGTTTTATGTTGGTATCAGCCCTTTCGACATTTATTCACACATGTTCCCTTCTCTGTCTTACCTAACCTCTGACTCCCTCACGTTTGCTGTAATTTCCACTTTTGGTAAGACCACCTGATATATTTATGTCATGCAAATAAATGGAGTCATTTTATGTCTCTCTTTTTCCTTCTGAATAATTTCACTCAACATGATCCTTTCCATGTCCATCCATTTACAGGCAAATTTCATAACTTCATTTTTTCTAACAACTGCATAGTATTCCATTGTGTAGATGTACCACAGTTTCTTTATCCAGTCATCAGTTCTTGGGCATAATGTTTGTTTCCAGGTTCTGGCTATTGTGAATAGTGCTGCTATGAAAAAAAAAGTGTGGATTGTGTTTCTGCTGTGTGTTTTTGGCTTCCCAGGGTATATTCCCAGGAGTGGTATAGCTGGGTCAAAAGGGAGCTCAATTTCTAGTCTTTGGAGGAATGTCCATATTGTTTTCCAGAAAAGTTGTAGGCATGAATACTTTTACCATGAATATATAGCTAGCAGATTCCAGACTCTGGATCCCACTAAGGTCCAAAATTCATCAGAATTATTCACTTTGGCATTACTTTAGAGTCAGAGACACGTTAGTTTTCCCGGGAGGCACACTGGCATGTCTCTGAACTAGGAGAATTGATTATATTATGGTTGATCCAGAGACTTCGCAGACATGGGGCAGAGCTGCTACTGGCTCTCCCTGTGACCAGCCGCTCATGAGGCGCCGGGAGGGATGGTGGGTTCTAGCCCTGGCCCACCATCCCAGTAGAGCCTCGCAACAAGCCAGCGACCCCCTCCATGAGGGTCTCCATTTCCCATCCGGACTTCTCTCTCGTCGACCTCCACCCAGGAGACCAGCCTATCAGTGCCCGGCTCATCGAGTTCCACCCTGCAGCGTCTTTCTTAAATCCGGCTCAGGTATGCCGGTCCAGGACTCTAGACATGGGGCAGAGCTGCTCTAGCTCTCCCTGTGACCAGTCGCCACCGGGTGCCGGGAGGGATGGTGGGTTCTAGCCCTCACCATCCCAGTAGAGCCTCGAACAAGCCAGCGCCCACTCCATGAGGGCCTCTTTTTTCCACTCCGGTTCTCTCTCCAGACCTCCACCCAGACCAGCCTGCCGGCTCATGGGGTCACCCTGAAGTCTTTCTTAAATCCGGCTCAGGTATGCCAGTAGAGCTCGCAGACATGGGGCAGAGCTGCTCTGGCCTCCTTGAACCGCTCACGAGGGCCCGAGGGATGGTGGGTTCTAGCCCTGGTCCACCATCCCAGTAGAGCCTCACAACAAGCCAGACGACCCCCCACTCCATGAGGGCCTCTATTTTCCACATCCGGACTTCTCTTTCATCAGACCTCCACCCAGCAGACCAGCCTATTAGGCGCTTGCGGCGGCCGCAAGGGGCCGCGCGGTTCATCAATAAATGCTGGACTTAGAGTCTTTATGTTCCTGGAGCAAGCAGATGCCTTGGGCTCTACTGGCATGAGACAGGACATATGGAGATGTTACTGGGGCCTGCTCGAGCAAATCGATGATGGCGGGAAGACAGTGATACAGTGATACAGTGATGGTTGATCCAATGTGACCAAGTACTCTTGGGATATATACATGTATGTCCCACGTGATGACCCATGGGAACAGAATATTGATCTGGGGGCAGCGAGATTCATGATAAAAATATTTATGCCATATAAAATTATGAAATCAGTCCAATTCTACCCAAACTCCCATTGTGTCTGCTCTGGAGATTCCCCAGAGTCAGGGGCCAGCTCTCCACATAAGCTAAGTGTAGTTGGAGGCCAAGGCTCAGTAGGTGTGTGTCACCCAACAGGGCTCAGTAGGGTGTGTCACCCAACAGAGAAGGAATTCAGTTGCCCTCCCTTCCCAGTACCACTGGCTGTAACCCTGGAGGTATCTGAGGACCACCAAGAAGCATGTGGTGTCTCAGGTTGAATTAATGATACTCACATGCCAAGCATGAATTCTAGTCCTTTGAGTTATCAGTTATCAAGCCTGCATAAGTACATTTTTAGTAACTCACATTTAATACACTCATTATTTTAATTATTTTGGTTAAAAGATAGTCAAAGAGTTTGTGTTAGAGAGATAGTTCTGATAAGTCACTTGTCCTGTTTGCGTCCAATGGTGATTGGATCCCTGGCACCACATATGGTCACCGCCAAAGCACTCACAGGAGTCATCCCTGAGGGCAAAGCCAGTAGGAATCCCTGAGCACTACTTGGAATAGCCCCCATACTCCACCCTAAATTTTGTTTTTAAAATCTGAGTATACCCGAGTACCACCAGGATAGTGCTGGTACTTCTCAATCCTGCAAGTGCTAGAAGCATCACTTCTTTTGCCTGAACTTTGCAACTCTGGCAAGGCTGGCTAAGGAACACTGGAGTGGCCCCTGTCCTCCCTTAGCACCACTTGGCAGGTGTTTCCCACCAAATAAAACAGTGTAGAAGTGCATAAACTAAGATGAATATAATTCCCCCTTATTTATCCTCCCACTACCTAAAGAACAACCCATTTAGCATTTGTAGTAGATGCTTCTGGGTTATTTACGATCTCCTTACACATGGTCCTTAGCTTAAGGCATAAATAAGTAAACATAATTGAGGACACATTGTAAGTTATAATCTACATCTTTTGTGTTTGGAAATATATCTTAACATAATGTTGCCAAAAGAGCTACCTAATTTCTTTTATTATCTGATAAAGTTTATTCTCTTTTAAAATATATTCTTTTATTCTCTGATAAATACTCTAGTAGGGATAATTGTTAAAAGTAATTCTCATTGCTTTCTCTCTTGCCTATTATGAATACCAGTCATCAACCTTCTTATCAGACAGACATGGGGCAGAGCTGCTACTGGCTCTCCCTGTGCCCAGCCGCTCACGGGCGCCCAGGAGGGATGGCAGGTTCTAGCCCTGGCCCGCCACCCCAGCAGAGCCTTGCAAGAAGCCAGACAACCCCCCACTCCATGAGGGCCTCCATTTTCCACATCCGGACTTCTCTCTCATCAGAACTCCACCCAGCAGACCAGCCTATCATAGCCAGGCTCGCGCGGCCGCTTGCCGCTGCGCAGTTCATCAATAAATGCTGGACTTAGAGATGGCTACAAGAGTATGCTACCTGCACGGCAGAGCCTGGCAAGCTACCCGTGTTGTATTTGATATGCCAAGTACCAGTAACAATTATAGACCTCATTCTGGATTGAATTGAGGCTCTTTATGTTCCTGGAGCAAGCAGATGCCCTTGGGCTCTACTAGCATGAGACAGGACATATGGAGATGTTACTGGGGCCGCTTGAGCAAATCGATGATGAACGGGAAGACAGACAGTGACAGTGAACCTTCTTATCAACTTTCTCATCATCAACTTTGCACACCTGAAAAATACTATTTTTGGATAGATTACTAGAAGTATAATTTTGGTTGAAGAATATATGTTTTTAAGAAACATAATAGCTATTGCCATATCAAACTCCAGAAATGTTCTACCAGTTTACACTTCCACTAATAATATTCATTTACTCCTACTTTCAAATAACATCAAGAATTATTCTAAAATTTTTGTCTCACACAACTGTCAGTACTCAGCTTTATATTTACTTGCTTTTATTTGATTAGCAGTAATATTGATAATAATTTCATGGTTTAATTTTCATAATTTGATGGCTATCTGCTTTTAATACAAACTAATATGACTTTACTGACATCTATCTCATTTATTGCATAGTAAGCACTCTTTCTGAAAATCTGAGCTATTTTATACCTCTTATTGATAATTAGCCATTGTCATCATTTGATACAGTTCAATAGACTTTAAAGTCTATGACACTTTATCTAAGTTGTATAGATATTATGGCTCAGTAAACTTGACCTACTTACATTATCTACCTATTAACTCTGGCAAGGTTATTTTTAATAGCAGATTGACCTACATATCTTGTCTTGCCCATTTACTCATCCATTTGTCCTCCCTCAGAGTTCCTATAAAACATTACTTTGAGTTACAGTTTGATTAAGACAGTCTTGGATGTTGGCTTTGAAAATCATGATTTCCTCACTTACTAAATAAAGTCTTAAAGCGGAAGATAGATACATTACATAGTAATTTGCCAAAACAACAATACTATAGTCTTAGAAAGTTCCATTGTACACTTGATATATGAAGAAAACTTTCTCAGACTATTTTCTTTAAAAAAATTTAAATGGCTTTATTTAGAGTTTATGAGGAAGAAGAGAGATGAGAGAGAAAGAGAATGAGAGAGAGAGAGAGAGAGAGAAAGAAATACATCCAAAACATCACCAGCTTCTCTCTCTAGAGGTGCAGAGAGTTGGAAGTACACATTTCAACCAAGATACACCCGTCAGAATGAGGAGGTCCATCTCAGACCATTTTCTGAGGGCTACACAGTTTTGTTTAGTTTTTTTTTTAATTGGTAAGTTTTGTTTGTTTGTTTTGGCCATAGCAGGCAGTGCTTAGGACTTACTCATGACTGTTCAGGGACCACTCTTGGCAGTGCTCTGGAGAACATATAGAGACTTGGGACCAAACTGGGTCAGTTGCAAGACAAAAACCTTAATTTTCTAGCTCCTTGTTTGGAAACATTTTTGCAGTTTCTTCCTATTAGTAGTATCACTGTATCACTGTATCACTGTCTTCCCGTTCATCATCGATTTGCCCCAGCGGTCACCAGTAACATCTCCATATGTCCTGTCTCATGCAAGTAGAGCCCAAGGGCACCTGCTTGCTCCAGGAACATAAAGCCTCAAACCATTCCATCAGGTCATGGGAATGAGGTCTAAAGTTGTTACTGGTATTTGGCATATCAAATACGACACGGGTAGCTTGCCAGGCTCTGCTGTGCGGGTATCATATTCTTGTAGTCATCTCTAAATCCATTTATTGATGAACTGCGCGGCCAATTTTGGCCATAGCAGGCAGTGCTTAGTAGTAGAACTCTTTTAAAATCATGTCATTTATCTAGCTTCTTCCTTTTTCAAAACTCCCAGGGTTTAAAGTGGTACGTATTTGGGGGTCGTGTAGTATACTAGCCAGTAGAGTACTTTCATTCCACAGACCTGGGTTTGATCCTTGGCATCACATATGGTCTCCTAAGCTCCCGAGGAGTGATTTCTTGGGTGTAGGGCTAGGAGTTGGTTCTGAACACCACTGAGTATAGCCCCAAAACAAAACACATTTTTAGAAAGAAGAAAATGGTACATAGTTCATATCAATGAAATGATAGAATGTGTAGCATTTTGTGTATGCTTGCTTGCATGGCACAGCCTTAACAAGGTTCAACCATGCTGCTACTTGTATTGTACTTCATTCCTTTTTCTATCTTTGAAAAGCACAACAGTTTTTAAATTTATTTACTTATTTATTTTTGCTTTTTTGGGTCACACCTGGTGATGCTCAGGGTTACTCCTGGCTCTGCACTCAGGAATTACTCCTGTAGGTGCTCAGGGGACCATATAGCATGCCTGGGATTGAACCCTTGTTGGCCAAGTGAGTCCAAGGCAAACACCCTACCCACTGTGCTATCACTCCAGCGCCCCAAGTATCCTGACTTTTTAAAGGAAAGTTATAGGTATACAAGTAAGCTACATGGAAATTGCAATAATGTTCCATAGGTCTCTTCTCTCAATAATTACAGTTTCCTTTGTTATTTACTTCTTGTACTAGTGTGTTTTTTGCCACAATGAATAAGCTGATACTGAAACATTTTTATTGAGTAGTCTCTATGTTATGTAGTCTCTATGCAGTCTGTATAGTCTTTGTAGTCTTTCTGTGTTATTGAGAAGTCTCTATGTTCTATGGGTTTTAACAAATGTATGACACATCCACTGTGTAGTAGCCACAGGACAGTTTCTCCGACCTAAATCCTTCTTAAGCTTTTCCTAGTCCATCCTCCCGCGCCTTTCCCCCAAAACTCTGGTAACCAGTGATCTTTTTACTGACTCCAGGCTTTACTTTTATGATTTTTTTTTGCTTTTTGGGTCACACCTAGCAACGCTCAGGGGTTACTCCTGGCTCTGCCCTCAGGAATTACTCCTGGCAGTCCTCGGGGGACCATAGGAGATGCCGAGGATCCAACTACTGTCTGCAGAATTCAAGACAAAAGCCCTACCAGCTGTACTATTGCTCAGGCCCCCAGGTTTTAATTTTTGAGACATGGAAGAGCTGACCTCAAATAGTAGGTAGCCTTTTCAAATTGCCTTCTTTGTTTAGTAATATCCCTTTAAGGAAGCTTCTTATCCATTCATGAATTAACAGCTCATTTCTTTTGTAAATAAATATTTCATTATAGGGCTCTATCAGAGTTTGTTTATCCTTTCAGCAACTGCAGGACATATTGATTGTTTCAAGGTTTGGGACAATTATTAAGAATGCTTCCATAAATACTCATGTGTGGGTTTTGTAGACACAAGTTACATTTGGTTTCAGACTCAGAAGTACAATTGTTGGTTTATATGGTAAAAGCATTTAGTTGTTTTTATTCTAAATTTTATTAAGACAAAAATCACAAATTTTATTTGTGATTTATAAAAGTTATTCATAGTTGGGTTTTACACATACTATGTTCCATCAACAATCCCACCTTCAGAGTCTTCTTCCCTCCACCAGGGTTCCCAGATTCCTTCCCATGTCCCATCCCCTACCCCGTCCTGTCACCTTGATAGGCACATTTTTAACTTTGGTTGTTGAAGTCTTGATCTCTTGTTTTCAGTGTTATTTACTCTGTGATTTGGAATATTTAGGTATTCCACAAGCCCCCCGGCCCGCCCGCAGTGGCGCGGTTCATCAATAAATGCTGGGAGATGCTCAATAGTGTGTACCTGCAAGGAGAGCCTGGCAAGCTACCGTGTTGTTTATATATATCAAATACCAGTAACAATTATAGTCCTCATTCCCGAATGGATTGGGGCTCTTTATGTTCCTGGAGCAAGCAGATGCCCTGAGCTACCATGAGACAGGACATATGGAGATGTTACTGGGCCGCCGGCGCGTGATGCGGGAAGACAGTGTTACAGTGTATGTTACCAATGTCCCTGGATCATTTTGAACCTGCTCCTCATTGCTTCCTATCTTTCCCCCTTTGATTTCTATCCTTCTCTGTTTCACTTCCCTATTCTCTGGAGCCAAGGGTGGTCTAGGTAATCCCCCTTTAAAATACTGTATCCTTTGTCCAGTTACTCTATACAGTTTTGTAAGAAAAGTGGCTGTACCATTTTGATTTCTGCCAGGAGTAAATGAAAGTTTCTGCTATCATGTCTTCTCCTTTATGTGGTGTTGAGAATGTCTTAGATTTTAACCATTCTAACAGATGTGCTATGACATCTCATTGTCAACTTCAAGTTCTCTAATGACATAGAAAAGAGAATAATTTCAAACTCTTGCCCTCTGTGTATAGTTTCTTTGATAAGATATCTTAAGTGTCTTCAGCCCTTTTAAATGAATTAACATTTTGCTTCTTATTGTGCTTCTTGCGTTTTTATTTAACTGTGATATGATCTCTTAACATATGTCTATTTTGCAAAGATTTTGCCCCCAGTCTGTTGCATCTCAGATATCACATGTCATTTGTGTAAAGTTGTTTCTATCATAGATCTTAAGAATGTCCTTAACTACTTGCAAACATATGTCTGCTTTGACCCAGCAAGGATAAAAACCTCTTGTTCAGGCCTTGGGAAAAAAGGTATGCTTTGATTAAAACTGATAGGTACCAAGTAAATAATTTTTCCCATTCCATATCTTTGTATCTCAGTTGCTATTTCTTTATTGTTTGTTTGTTTGTTTTGCTTTTTGGGTCACACCTGGTGACCTTCTGGGGTTACTTCCTGGCTCTTTTACCCAGGAATTACTCCTGGCAGTGCTCAGGGGACCATATGGGATGCTGAAGATTGAACCCGGGTCGGCAACGTACAAGGCAGACCCCCTACCCACTGTGCTATCACCCTGGAGCCAGTCACTGTTTCTTTTGAGATTCAGAAGCTTCTAGTTGCATGTAGTCCTATTTGTTTATCTTTACTTCCTCATGCTTTGTCAGTGGCTTTTCGTCTTTGAAGATGCCTTTAGCTTCAAAGTCATGAAGGGGTTTGCCTACATTTTCTTCCATGTACCTTATGGATTCAGGTCTGATGTTGAGATCTTTAATTCATTTGATCTGACTTTTGTACATAGCATTAGAAAGAGGTCTGAGTTGATTTTTTTCCCAGGCCCACATAATAAAGAGAGGCTTTCCCGGTTCCACTTCATATTTCTTGCTCCTTCATCAAATATTAACTTATAATATATTTGAGAGTTTGTGTCAGGATATTCAATTCTATTACATTGGTCTGCAGGTCTATCTTTACTCCAATAACATGCTGTTTTAATTACTACTAATTTGTATATAGTTTGAAGTTGTGGAAGGTGATGCCTCCCATCTTCTTTTTCCCAAGGACTAAACTGACTATTCGGGGGGGGGGTTATTGTTCCATATGAATATCAGGAGTTTTTAGTCTATTTCTTTGAAAAAATATCATGAGTATCCTTATAGGGACCACATTGAATATATATAATGTTTGGGGGTTATTGCATTTTGACAATGTTAATTCTTTCAATCTATGAGAAAAATATGCATCTCCGTTTCATTGTGTACTTTCATTTCTTAGAGCAGCATTTTGTAGTTTTCTTGGTACAGGTCCTTTACCCCCTTAGGTAAGCTGATTACGATGTACATGAATTTATGTGGAACAATTATGAACAGAGTTGTTTTTTAAATCTCTTTCTTCTCTTTCATAATTCATATGTAGGAAAGCCACAGACTTTTTTGGTATTGATTTTGTAACCTCCCACTCTATAATTTCTGAGAGTTTTTTGGTAGATTCTTTAGGATTCTCTAAGTATAGTATCATGCCATCTGAAAATAGTGAGAGCTTTGTTTTCCTATCTGGATACTCATCATATCTTTTCCTTGCTTAATTTCTATGTGAAGTACTTCCAGTAATATACTGAATAGAAGAGGCAAGAGTGGGTAAATTTGTCTTGTGCCTGATCTTAAAGGGAAGGCTTTTAGTTTCTTTCATTGAGGATAATGCTAGACATGAGTTTGTGGTGGGTGACTTTGGCTATATTGAGGGAAGTTCCTTCAACTCCCATTCTATTGAGAGTTTTTAATCATGAAGAATGCTGGATCTTGTCAAATGCTTTCTTTGTTTCTATTGGCATGATCATATGTTTTTAATTTTTCTTTTGTTGATATGGTGTATTACGTTGACTGACTTGCAAATGTCAAACCATCCTTGTAGCCAGGGGCTGAATCCTACTTGGCCATGGTGTATGATCTTTTCGATGAGTCACTGGATTCTGTTTGCTAGTGTGACCTTTGCATTTGTGTTCATCAGACATCAGCTGGTAATTTTCATTTTTTGTGATCTCTGTCTGCTTTGGGTATCAGGGTGATATTTACCTCATAGAAACTATTTCCGAATGTTTCTTTTTTTTAATTTCCAGGAAAAATATGAAAAGATAGGCAATAGGTTCACTTTATTTTTTAAGTATTTTATTATACATGGGCGGGTTGAGGAAAGCTGCTGCTGGGTGGGTGCGGTTCCAGGCTGTGGGCTGGTCTGCTGGGTGGGTTCTGGCGAGTGGAAGTCCAAAAGTGGAAAAGTCTCCCTGTGCACGCCGTCATGAGGCAGTCGGGAGGCATGGCGGGTTCTAGCCCTGGCCCCTCGGCAGAGCCTCACAACAAGCCAGACCACCCCTCCTCCCAGGCGCCGCCATTTTCCACTTTTGGACTTCCATCTCGTCAGAACTCCACCCAGCAGACCAGCCCACACAGCCTGGATCACCACACCACAGCACTTTCCTCAACCCGGCATGTATGCTGGTAGAACTAATGGGGCAGAGCTGTTCCTCCCCTGTGAAGCCGTTCAGAGGCAGTTGGGGGCAGCGGAGACCTAAAAAGCCTCCCCAGCGCCGCCATTCCACTTTGACGTAGAACCACCAAAGTTTCTCAACCCGGCCCATGATCTAGAGACCCAAGGCAGAGCTTTCGTGGGGGCTGCGGTGCCCTCCAAGCCTCACAAACCACACACTTAAAATTGGGGGTAGAGGTGTTTAAACAATATAATGGTTGGGACCTCCTGCGAGCCCTGGCTCTACTGCAGGACATATGGAGATATACTGGTGCCCGCTCTAGCAAGTAGATGATCAACGGGAAGATCGTGATCGTGATCGTGATTTTATTATACCAGGAAGTTGCTTTCGTGGTCCATGGAGCATGAGGGGGTTCAACGGGGAAAGCTGGTTTCTGCTCTTAATTGCCTTCCTCCTGCTTGGTTTGGACTACTATTGTTTGCCATTTTCTAAGATCTTAAGCTGTGAAGTGAAATTATTTATGTGGGTCCTTTCTTCCTTTCTGATAAACACTTGAAGAGCTCTAAATTGTCCTCTTAATATTGATTTGCTGCATTCCACAGGATCTGGTAGCTCTTTTACTCATTCTCATTTGTTTCCAGGAAACTTTCGATTTCATCTTTGATTTCCGCTCTACCCTTCTGGTTGAACAGTAATGAGCTACTTAATTTCCTGGTGTTTGATTTTATTCTCCTTGTCTGTGTGTGATTAACTTCTATTTTAGGTGCATCATGGTCTGAAAAGATAGCTGATAGCATTTTTATCTTCTTGATTTTATAGAGGTATGGTATGTCTTGTGGCCCACCATGTGGTTTATCTTGGAAAATGTCCCATGTGCACTAGAGAAGAATACATATTCACCTTTTGTGGGATGAAAAATCCTGCATATCTCTACTAGTCCCCTCTCTCTTCCATTTCTTCCTTCAGAGCCAGTATTTCCTTGCTGAGTTTTAGTCTTGCTCATTTATGAAGAGGAGATGAGGTGCTGTTGAAGCCTACAACTACTATTGCATTGCTGCCAATATCCTCCTTAAAGTCTATCAGAAGTTGTTTAAGTATTTGCTTGTCACTCAATTGGTGCATATTTGTTTAGGAGTTTAATTTCTTCCTGATGTACAGATCCCTTGGTTATTAAGAAATGGCTCTCACTGTCCCTTCTAACATTTTTTTCAGCCTGGAGTCTATGTCATCAGATACCAGTATGGTCATCCTAGTCTTTTTGAAGTAGTTGTCTACTTGAAGAATTGTTTACCAGCCTTTAATTTTGAGTTCATGTTTGTTGTGACTATTCCGTGTTTCTTGTAGGCAGCAGAATGTTGGATTTAATTTTTAATCCATTTTCCCACTCTGTCTCTTAATTGCTGCATTAAGAGATTGACATTGAAAGAGATTATTGTCATGGGTCTTGTGCCATCTTTATGTATAAGTTTATTGTGTCTGTGTGGTTTATCTTACCTTATAGTGGTCCTTCAGTCCTTCTTTTAAGATTGTTTTTTGATCCTGTCCCTCGAGATGTTGCAGGTGTGGCTGTAGTACTTGGCTGTGTCAGGAGGTGGCAGACAGGAGACAGGCTTGTCTACACCCAGGTCACTGCCCCGTGGGCCCTGGATGGTTGACGGTCTGACATAGAAAAAGACTGGGCCCCCTGGGATGAACCTGGAGCCATGGCAGAGCCTGGCAAGCTACTCATGTATTCAATATGCTAAAAACAGTAATAATGGACCTCTTTCCCAATGAATGGAGACATTGTTGGTGCCCACTGGAGCAAATAGATGAACAATGGGAAGACAAGACAAGACAAGACAAGACAAGACAAGACAAGACAAGACAAGACAAGACAAGACAAGACAAGACAAGACAAGACAAGACAAGACAAGACAAGACAAGACAAGACAAGACAAGACAAGACAAGACAAGACAAGAAAATAATTATTTTACAGGTGTATGTCAATGATTCTTACCCTGTTACTTTGAAATCCTGAGTTAAGAAATTATTCTTAAACTAAAAGAATTAACCAAAAAATTGCTTTTCAAACCTCAAAAATGACCAAACCCCTGACTTCAACTCTCACACTGAAAAAGAAACTCAACTGAAAAGCAGTGTTCTAAAACTGAAATTTTAGCAGTGTTCTATTCATGTGCATTTGATATTGAAGGTTCCTTATTGTAACACATGAATGCACAATGGATCCACTAAGAGCCAGAGATTTGGGAAATGACTCTACCTTTGCATTGGCCAGTGAAGCTTCAGCTTTTATATTGTAAATATCACAATCTTGAGCAGTGATCTACCACCATTGGTCCACACACTGATTATGACTCATAGATGTTGGTTATGTGTTGGAGGACAGGTTTAGTCAGTTTGGGAGTTTTGTTGTTTTGCCCACTCCCAGCTTAATCTATTTAAGCCAAGGTTCATTCTAATGAGACCTCTCTTCTATGTAAACACTGCTAGAGGGTGTGGCAGTTACAGAAGTAACCTTAATTGAATAACTTCTGTTTTATACATCTACTAAGAAATCTACATTTTCTAGATTGGGCACAGCTCCTCTTTATACCCACTGCACCCAGCATGGGACAGTTAGAATTTACCAGGAGACTACCACCCTGGCTGCGTTGAGACTATAGGAAGACTATAGGAAGGATCATACTAGTTTGCTCTAAGCAGGCAAGTGTGACCCTTTCAGTACACGAGAACAAGATACTCAGAATCTACCCTGGTGCAGATAAAAATAAGAAGGACCTTGTGGGTACCATCTAGATTACATGAAGCTCATGAAGTTAAGATGTATTACTTTATACCAGCCCCCTCTCTCCAGTGTTTTACATAAGAGATAATAATCTTGGTGGAAAGGATTAGACCTCAGCATAACCTTTGTTTATACCTGCAATAGGGTGTGGCACTACACTCTGCTTAGAGTTCTTTGTTGACATGACCCTCCCAGTTGGATTACTTTGGTGTATATAAGGGGACTGACTTGAGGCCCCTTCATCTTTGGGCCTTTTAGCTTTCGGCTTTTTGGATCCTGTGGCTTTTAGCTCCTCGGCCTTTTGCTTTTGGCTTTTTGCTCTTTGGCCTTTTGCTCCTTCTTCTGGATAGGACTCAGCTCGGGTGAGATCCTCTCTCTTTGATGGGAGACTTAGGCTCTTTTGTATGGTCTAAGTTGGGACTAGAGCTAGAGTTTGTTCATTATATTGTATTGCGGTGGTAGAGCTTTTGTACTATTAAAAGCCTTGTTGGAACTGCACCGGACTCGTGAGTTTTCATCTGTTCTCCCGGCATCTTCGGAGGTAGAAGAGAACCTCTGTCCTGACACTGTCAGGGACCCCAGTGGCGTTCCCCAACAGTTATGTATAATGGCAGATCTGTGGCCAACTTGCATGACAAGCAGCAATTCACAGGTGTACAAAGGTAGAACACTGAGCTAAAGCACTTTCTGTCTTATGATGAATAGTGAACTAATTTTGTGGGGGTTTTTTTTTTGGTCTGTTTGCTTGTTTAAAGGAAATCAAAAGGTGGGGCTTCCTGAGTAGAATACAGAGAGAACAAATTACTGACACCCAGGTCCCTCATTGAGCCATTGGCCCATAACTGCCATTCACCAAGGATAGATGGAAGACAAGTTTAGAATGTTTTGCTTCCTTTTTGCTCCATAGTCTCAAACATGAGGGGCTGGAGTAATAGCACAGCAGGTGGGATATTTGCCTTGCACACGGTCGACCTGGATTCAATACCCAGCATCCCATATGGTTCCCTGAGCAACACCAGGAGTAGTTCCTGAGCAAAGAGATAGGAGTAACCCCTGAGCACTACCGGGTGTAATCAAAAAAGCAAAAAAAAAAAAAAATTCAAACATGATAGTCAAATTTCCATGAAAATTAAAACTATTTAAGAACTAGACATTGTAGACATTGAACAGGTAGTTGACTTTACCCACTTGCACACTTCAATTCTGAATGCTTAAAACCCAATCTTTTTTTGCCAGAAATTCTGTTATTAGCAGTATTGTAAGCACAGTGCCTGAATAAGAATTGAAAATACAAGCAAATTTCTACAGTCATAAACTTTAGAAACATCGTTATTGTGTCCAAATTTCAGTAAGGCATAGATAGTGTTTCATACATCTCTCCAAATCTGAGTTGAAATGTTTAATGAAGTTCCTGACCCGCTGTTTCTCTATGAAGTTAAATATCCTTCCTTCAAATATGAATGAGAGCCTAGCCAGGAAGAATAGTTTTGCAAGGTTTTCATTTTATTAAGTTTTCAAACTATTCTCTACCATTCACCTCAAGCCTGGAGAGTTTCATTTGATAGGTCTGCTGTAAATCTAAGGGATGCTGTAATTTCCTTCTCTGACCTTGCTGTTTTCAGTATTATTTCTCTATCTATGATATTAAATGTTCTGATTAGGATATGTCTTGTAGTCTTTTATTGGGATCTCTTTTAGCAGGTACCCTTCAGAATTGAGCAATTATGTCTTTATTACTAACTCATTGGTGTTGCCTCCCTATCCCTCTGATACTCCAATGATTCTATTTTCTTCCTCTTAAATTCATCTGATAGTTCTCTTGCCCACCCTTGAGCTATTTTGAGGTCTAATTACCAGTTGCTTACAGTTGTATTTCAACTTACAGTTGTATTTCAACTTAGAACTTCAGATAGACCCTCAAATGCAGCACTTTATTTATTTTGGTTTTTTGAACCACAGCTGGCTGTGCTCAGGGCTTACTCCTGTCTCTGCACTCAGGAATCACTCCTCGTGGACTCAGAGGACCACATCAGGTGCCGAGAGGTGAAGCCAGGGCAGTCACATGCAAAGCAAGCATCTTACTTGCTGTATTACCTCTCCAGTCCCAAATTCAGCATATATTTTTTTTGGCAAATTGAACATTTTAAAAAAGCAGATTTGTCATAAATAAATGGAACTACATGAAACTAAGAAGCTGTTACTCCTCAAAAGAAACTGTGACCAAGATAGAAAGACAGTCCACAGATTGGGAAAGAATATTTACCTAATACCCATCTGGTAAGTGGTTAATATCCAAGATATATAAGGCACTGGTAGATATTTACAAGAACCAGTAGAACTTTTTTGACCTCACAAGACAAAAAAAAATCCAACCCCATCTAAAAATATTACTGGCACCCACTTGAGCAAATCGATGAATAACAGGATGTAAAGTGATCAAGTAATCTAAAAATAGGGAGAAGTGAACAGAAACTTTCAAAGAAGGAATACAAATGGCCAAGAGAAACATGAAAGATGCTTTACATCACTAATCATCAGGTAGATGCAAATCAAAACAATAATGAGATCTCATCTCATTTCACAGAGACAGGCACACATACAAAAGAACAAGAACAAACAGTGCTGGCATCGATGTGGGGAAAAAAGGACTCCCCCTCATTTTTGGTGGGAATATCGATTGGTTCAGCCTTTGGAGAAAATATGGGAATTCTTCATAAAACTAGAAATTGAGGAGCTTTCATATGACCTAGTAATACCACTTCTGGGAATATATCCTGGGGCCTCAAAAACACACAGCAGAAATACCATCTGAACTTCTATGTTTACTGCAGCACTATTCACAATAGCAAGAATTTGGAAACAACCTACGTACCTGAGAACAGACGGCTGGTTAAAGAAATTATAGTACACAGTGGAATACTACACAGCTGTTAGGAAGAATTAAATCATAAAATTTGCTTTGCAGTGGGTGGACATGGAGAGTATCATGCTGAGGGAAATGAGTCAGAAGGAGAGGACAGACACATAATGGTTGCACTCATTTGTGGGGTGTAAAAACATAATATGAAACCAATATCTAATAAAAGTAGAAACAAGGACCAGGAGGTCTGATCCATGGTTGGAAGTCTACTTTAACCTCTTGGGGGAAAGGCAGTTGGCATAAAGATCGGACCGCTATCACAAAGAGTGGTAAATGAACACTGTATAAAAATCAAGTGCAGAATAGGTAAGAGAACAAACATGGCAACCTCTCAGTATGTGTATTGGAATCCATAATTCCTAAAGGGAGTGAGAGAGAGAGAGAGAGAGAGAGAGGGAGAGGGAGAAATAAGGAAACAGCCTGCTGTAGAGACAGACTGGAAGGTAGGGTAGGGGTTGGCAGGAGGGTAGTGGTAGGATGTGCACTGGCAGAGGGATGGGTGTTGGAATATTTTGTTTTTGTTTTTTTTCTTTTTCGGATCACACCTGATGACTCTCAGGGGTTACTCCTAGCTCTTTGCTCAGGAATTACTCCTGGCGATGCTCAGGGGGCCATATGGGATGCCAGGGATCGAACCCAGGTTGGCCGCTTGCAAGGCAAACACCCTATCTGCTGGGCTATCGCTCCGGCCCCTGGAACATTTTGTGATTGAAACCAGATCATGAAATGCCTTTTAACTGTATTAAACCAGATCATGAAATGCCTTCTAACTGTATTTAGTAAAATAAAATTAAATAAATAAATATAAATAAAAACAAATTTGTCATCTCAATTCTCTCCTCCTGAACAGAGCTTCCTTTTCCAAAATGTGTCCTATGTGCTAAAGAACCATTGATGCTCCAGTTGCACCCCACTGGAACCCTGTTTGATCACTGTCCACATACACCGTAAATTAGTCATATTGATCCAGTAGCTGTTGAAGTGCCCATTCCCATACTGTTGAGTTTTTCTGGCCCACAAGTTCTATTCATCACTATTCATCACATCTCTCGCTTATTGTAAAAAGTAATCAAGAACGTCTTATCCATGTAGTGTACCTAAAACTCATCAAATTCTAATTTCTCATTCATAAAGATCATGAACTTAAATAGAGATTATCCATCAAATGTAACTTAAATAGAGATTATCCATCAAATGTGTCTTGCTATCATAATTAAAGAATGTTAGAAATAATATACATGCTTAACTCTTAAGTCTTATAAACTAATTCTGTGAAAGCATTTTAAAACCATATACAGAATTCTAAAAATCTCATTAGAAACTCATTGGAAAATACCTTAAATATTTAAGACTATAGAGCTATATTTTGTAAATGTTTGTGAAATATATACAATAATAAAAGGAAACATAGTAAGGAAATAGAAATTTGCTATTCAGAGGAACACATGAGACCCAGAAGGGATTCTTCTGCTTATATATCTTTTTTTCATTTTCCAAAAATAATTCATCACCAAAATGCAACTTTAATGACAGGGGCTATAAACCATACTATTTTTTAATTTCTAGCAATATTCTCCAGTGGAGAAGAAACAGAGAAGGGTATGAAATATATGCTAAGGGCATTAATATTTAATTAATGTAATAGAACTCTAAAATGAATATTGGTAGTATAAAAGCCTTGATCAAGTCCATAAGTTGTCTTTGTGAAACCAAAGCACAGGATTAATACCTAGCAATTTCACAACATTCTTAACAAATAGATCTAAAGACAGAGTGAGCTCAAAGTTTGGCTTAACAGCTTTTGTGCTGCAAAAGAAAAGATTTCTAGAATAAAAAAGACACCACACAGACTAGGAGAAAATATTTGCCACTCACCTGACAATGGATTAATATCCTAGATAAAGCATTTATAAAACTTAGTAATGACAAGAACAACAAAATAACAAACTTGTTTAAAAAAGTGGGTAGAAGAGATGAACAGACAATTCCTCAAATGGGACATTTAGATGACCAAAGGTATATATGTATATATGTATACCTCTATATACCTATATAAGTATATGTATGTACATATGTATAGCAGTCTTCATTATTTATCATCAAGGAAATGCAAATTAAAACAAAGAGATAACATTTTGTGTAAGATGGGCACATACACACACAAAAACAACAAAATAACTATTGCTGGATATTGGCATGGATGAAGAAGAAAACAACCCTCATTCATTGCTGGTAGGAATATCAAATGGTTCAATATACCTGGACAACAATATGGATGCTTCTCAATAAACTGCGAATGGAACTTCTATATAACCCATTTCTTCTATATAATACCATTTCTTGTCATCTATACCAAAGGTCTAAAACCTTGTTTGAAAAGACATTTGTGCATCTATGTTCATTGCAGTATATTAATAATAGCCAAGACCTGGAAACAACCTGAGTGTGTAAGAACAAATGACTAAATAAAGAAATTACAGTATATATGGACAATGGAATATGATTTGGCTACAATGAAATCATGGAAGTTTCCATTATGTGGATGGAGAATATCCTGTTGAATGAAATCTGTCATAGTGAGAAATAGACACAAAATGATCTCTCATTTATGTATGATGTAAAGAAACACAGTAGGGTAAGCCCTTCTAATTTAAATAAATGTATAATTTAAAAAATAAATATATAAATATATTTGAACTATATATTTATATATATAAAGTCTAATGTATATGTATTTATACATAGACTAAAGTCCAACGTATATATATTTTTATATATAGACTAAAGTCCAATGCATCATGGAAGACAGGTGTTACTCATTTCCCAACTTTTGGTAACCAGAAATATATTTTTGTATGTATAGATACTTTGAGAGTCTACTACAGAGAGTAAACCACCCATGTAGCAGAATCTGGCAAGATGCCCATGTCGTATTTGATATGCCAAAAAACAGTAACAATTATAGACCTAATTCCTCATTATAGACCTAAAGAAATGGTCTGAGACTCTTCGTGTTCCTGGAGCCAGCAGATGCCCTTTGCTACACTAGCACTCAACAGGATGTATGGAGATGTTTCTGGTGCCCACTCAAGCAAATCGATAAAAACTGGAAAACAAGTGATAGAAGTGACACAAGTGATAAATATATATTTATATGTAATGAACATATCTATATGTTCATAATGAACAAACATATACATATATGTATGGATGTGTGTGCGTATATATAACACAAATGACGGAAGTCAGAAGAACCTGAGAACTGTTTTACAGAGCTGAGCTTACTAAGGGTGTTGTAAGGGTAGGAGGATCAGTGGGTAGAGGGACAACAAGAGACAACAATGGGGAGGTTGATGGGGAATGAGGAATGATAATGTCACAGGAGAACTCACTACTAAATATACACATAGATAACTGCATCATAAACCATAAGGCAAGTCACAATGTGTAGAAGAAGAGAGGGGAAATACAGAGACAGAAACAGAGATAGAGAGAAAGATGAGAGACTTAGACGCATGGGGGGGAGAGATGTCATCCGGCTCTCCCCTAGCTCAGCTGACCATGAGGCTCCCATGAGACAATATGGATTTTTGGTGTGGTCCCATCATGTCTGTATGGCCTCGGAAGCAGTTCGATGGGACTCGCTCACCATAATAGCTGCCATTTTTGTGGTTCAGATCCGGTACATCAAACTAGTGGAACAAGTCATGTTCTAGAATATATTACAATCTACAATGTGTAAGAAAGTGAAGCGAGGAGAGAGAGAGAGAGAGAGAGAGAGAGAGAGAAGAAAGGAGATAAAGAACCTACCATGGAGGCATGCTTGGGGAAGGGAGGGAAGTGGGGACATTGGTGATGGGAGATGGGCAGGGGTGGAGGGATGGGTGTTGGAACACTGTAGAACCAAAATTCAAACATGAACAATCTGTAATTGTGTATCTAACGGTGGTATAATAAAATATTTAAAAAATAAAAAGTAGGGGCCGGAGCAATACCCAGCGGGTATGGTGTTTGCCTTGCACGCAGCAAGCCTGTGCCGGCCCGGGTTCAATCCCCGGCATCCCATATGGTCCCCGGAGCGCCTCCAGGAGTAATTCCTGAGTGCAGAGCCAGGAGAAACCCCTGAGCATTGCCGGGTGTGACCCATAAGAGCAAAAAAAAAAAAAGTAAATCAACATTATGCATTTGCATAATTATTATAATTATCATTAATTATTTGTATAATTACAGATTTACATATTTGAAAATACGATGTAAATTTGTGGATCTTAGGTAAAATATAGAAGGTCCAGGAGACAGTATAGTTCTTAGAGCATGCTTCCAACCTAGTTTGTCCCCCGGATGCTTGAGCACCATCTGTGCACCCTGGACGTCATCACTGAGTGTCACTGAGCGTGTGGCTTGGAGTCCCCAACCATCATGAGGTTGGTCCTGGTAGTCTCTGGCACCATAGAGTTCGAGCAGCACCACATCCTTGGACCCTAGCACTGAACCATCTTCCCAGGGACTGAATGTCACCAGCAGTGCTTCCCACATCACCTGAACACCACTTGGAAGACCCTACCTCATGCCCCACACTGCCCCAAATAAAATAAAACCAAAAAAAAAAGGAAAGAACACATGAGGCCAGAGAGAGCAATAGGTTGAATGTAGCTTTGCATGAGGTAGGGTTAGGATTTGATCCCTGGTCCTGCATAGTCCCCTGAATACCACCAAGCAAAGAGCTAGAAGCAGCTGCCAGGCACCACCAGGTGTGGCCTTCCGATAAATACATACATAAAAATAAAAATAATTTAAAAAATGGGGAAATATGAGTAAAACAATAACCACAAAAATAATAGAATAGAATCATTTTCAGAAAAGATGTCGGTAAAGTTGGTTTCATAAGCAAATTCTGGCAAACTTTTAAGAACAAGGTAATTACCCTGCTCTTCAAAGAATTTCAAAATCCAGAGAAAAAAGAAGCCCTTCAACATTTTTGAAGACAAAGTAATATTTACAGCACCTTTTTAAAAAATTGTTTTACTATACCACCGTGGGATACACAATGACAAAGATGTTCATGACTGGGTTTCAGTCATACAATGACCAGCACCCATCCCTCCACCAGTGCCCATTTCCCAAAACCACTGTTCCCAGGTTCCCTCCCGCTCCTCCAGCCTGCCTCTATAGCAAGCACTTTTCTCCTCCTCCTCCTCGTTCTACTTCTCCTTCTTCTCCTTCTCCTCTTCCTCCTCCTCCTCCTTCCTTTTTCCTCTTCCTCCTGCTCCTCCTCCTCCTCTTCTCTCTCCTCTCCCCCTTCTCTTACACACTGTACAGCACCTCTTTTATAAAAGCACAAACAAATCTGGAGAATAACCCTTGTATAAAGAGATGAACAAGACTAAGTAAAAACATAAAAATGTAAATATATACAAAATTATATGCATAATATGTGCAATGCATACAAATAACAAATACATATAACACCATTTTTGTATATTTATTCATGCAACTATAAAAATAACAAAACATGGCTGGTGAGGTAGAATTGGAGGGAAGGCACCAGGCTCGCATGCAGCTGATCCCAGTTTGAATTCACAGCACCACGTATGGCCCCCAAGGCGCCACCAGGGTCATTTAAGCAAAGAACCACTAATAGTCTCTGGACAATGCTGGATGGGGTTACAAAGCAAACACAGATAAATAAGCTAAAATAAACATCATAAAGTGTGGTCAAGAATTCCTGTTCAGAACAAACAGATGGTTTGATATTGCCAAATCCATGATTATATACCTTATATTAAATTGCAAAGAAAAAATATATGGTAACCATCATATTTTAATAAAGTTTCTTGGGAAAATTCACTACTCAATTACTATAACATTTTAATTATAGGAAAGGTTTTTAAAAAAAGAAATAACAGATCATATTTCTAAATATAAGAACTCAATATGAAAAGAGATCTATAGGTCTTCAAATTAAGTAATGAATGTTATTGCAATAAAAATTGGTGTGATACATTTGGAATTGAAAAAAGTATTTCTTGAGTTAATTTTGCTGTATTTGTGTACATTTTGTTGATTAATTTTTACCTGATAGTTTTCATATTAATCTAATTGACTGATTATTTATTCAACAAATAATCTATCTAATTGCTTGTTTATGTGTTCAATCTCTGAAGAACTCAACTTGGAATAATTTTCTTTGAAAACCAACAATGTGGTGATCTAGCATGACTCTGAAAGGGCTACAAATTTTTTCTTTACAGAGAAATTCTGGACAAGATTCTGACAAGCAAGAAAATGTTTCATCAAATCAAGCTCCTAATCTCTCACTCTCTCTCTATCTTCTCTCTCTCTTCTCATATCACATGGTAATATTTGCATTATTTCTAATCTTGTAGGATTTTATTAGTTTTCCACCACAATACTTTTTTTCTTTTTTTTCTGAGACGTTGTTTTCAAACTTATGTCTGTGGTCTCAGTTCATTACCAGAACCCATTTTTTAAAGTTCCTTTTTTTTTGAAAAGTGAGATTTCTTTCTTCCTCATACTTGATGGTACTCAGGGCTTACTTCTGACTCTGTACTCAAACATCATTCCTGGCAGTAATTGGGGGACCATATATGAGCCCAGGTTAACCACATGCAAGACAAGCACCCTGCTCTCTGTACCATTTATCTAGCCCCAGCATTTTTTTTCCTTTGAGTTCTTGCCCTAGCTCAGATAACTCTTCAAAAATCATTTTAAAATTCTGTTGTCATGATTTCCTTTGTTTGGGAGGTCACACCCAGTGGCACCCAGGGGCTATTCCTGGCTCTGTGCTCAGGATCTGAGCTGATGGCAGGAGGGTGGGGACCATACACAATGCAGGGGGTCCAAATGGGGCTGTGCTTACAAAGCAAGGTGTACTTGTAGGTCACACCTGGCGATGCTCAGGGGTTTCTCCTGGCTCTGCACTCGGGAATTACTCCTGGCGGTGCTTGTAGCCCCAGCATTTTTATTTCTTCAGTTGGATTTAACTTACAACAACCTGCTAGATTATATTTTTATTGTGAATGGAGTGAAATGTTCATTTTATTTCTCCCCTGACAGCATTAGAATGTAAGGACTTTTAATATATATTCTTATTGCTATACCTTATTACAGTATCTCATGGCAGTATGTTGCATAAATACAGGAAGAAATTCTTTCTTCTTTCTAGGAGATGTTAGGAGTTATGATTGCATCACACAGACTTTTGCCAGAATGTCAGAAATGAAGCACTTTTAGAAGTTGAAGTTGATCTCACAGTTAACAAAGGGAAGACAGGGCCGGAGTGATAGTCCAGTGGGTAGGGCATTTGCCTTGCATGCAGCCGACCTGGGTTCAATCCCTGGCATCCCATATGGTCCCCAAGCACCGCCAGGAGTAGATCCTGAGTGCAGAGCCAGGACTTACCCCTGAGCATCGCTGGGTGGACCCAAAAAGAAAAAAAAAGGGAAGACAATCAATGTCTATAAGATTCGAGTCTTCTAAGAGGGCAATGAAGGCAGCCCCTTGACAGGTTTAGAACCTTAGGACATTTGGAGAATTTTGAGAAGAAATAAACCCTAAAATACACATGTTCAAGACAAAGTCAGATGGCTAAGTTCTCAAAGGAAAGGCCGGAGTGATAGTTCAATGGTAGGGCATTTGCCTTGCTCGGGACAGACCCAGGTTTGATCCCCAGCATCCCATATGTTCCCCCGAGCATGGCCAGGAGTAATTACTGAGTAATTAGTAATTAAGTAGTAGCCAGTAGTAACCCCTGAGCATTACCAGGTATGACCCAAAAAGCAAAAAAAAAAAGTTTGCAAAGGAGAATTTACCATGTCTCCTGAGACCTGAGAGGCCATTAAAACCTCAAACAGAAATTTCTTAAGATTTTTTAAGCAAATTATAAGAATAATTTTATTTTTTCTGTTCTACTGTGCTTATGCAAAACAAACTGACTGAATTCATTGGAACTACAATTAATTTGCAAATCAATGTATTTTACTGAAATTATTGAGTAAAATTGGGATAAAGGTATAAAAATGTTTATATATTGTTCAATACATATATGATGTTTTCAAAAAATCAGAATATAGATTTTTCTCCTCATTTTTAAGGTTTTTGTGAGGTTTTTAATTGTTTGGGCTTTATTCCCCCCCCCCGGAATAACCTCCTTATCTGATATTCCTTTCACTTGAGTGAGGCGTGATATTCCAAGCATAGCTCTTTCGATTCCTCTTTGGGAGACCCGAATAGCATTCTCATCCTGCTTTCGTAGGGCCCAGGTCTCTGAGGCATATGTTAGTGCAGGGAGAATGGTGGAGTCAAAGAGATGTGCCCAGAGCCAGAGGTTCTTTGTCTTTTTAGCTATTTCTTCAATGCTCTTGAAGGCATTCCATGCCGCTCTCTTCCTCCTGCGCAGCTCAGGTTTTAGGTCGTTCATCATGTTGACTTCTCGACCTAGGTACACATTACTGCTGCACTCAGAGATGTTTGTTCCACTGAGGGTGAATGGGGCCTCTGGAACTAGATCATTTTTCATGAACATTGTTTTGTTGAGATTCAGCTATAGACCTATCTTTCCACATTCGCGGTCAAAGTCAGCCAGCATTTGTGCTGCTTGGCTAATGTTTGCTGTTATTAGAATGATGTCATCAGCGAAGCGGAGGTGATGTAGTTGCCGACCGTCTTTCTTCACTCCCATTCCTTCCCATTCTAATTGTCGCATGATGTTCTCGAGGGTGGCACTGAAGAGTTTTGGTGAGATGGTATCACCCTGACGAACCCCTCTTTTGACATTGATGATCACTTCTTTGTAGAATGGTGAGATCATGGTGGTGAATCCGTAATGGAGGAGCTCTGACCTCCATTGCTGTTCCAGGGTCAGGGAACATTTGCCTAGGCATCAAAAATCAGATGGGCTGGACATGTAATGCAATTTGGAGACGACCGCTGGACTAGAGCTGTTACTGACTGGATCCCACGGGATGTCAAAAGATCACGTGGACGCCCACCTACAAGATGGTTAGACTTCTTCATCAAGACCCTGAACGAGGGGAAAGTTTTGAGGCTCTTCGTATTCCTGAATCAACCAGATGCCATTGGGCTACACTGGCATGTGATAGGGTCAAATGGAAATGTTACTGGCACCAGCTCCAGCAAATTGATGAATAATGGGATGTCAAGTGATCAAGTGATCTGATACTCCTGTTTTTCATGTCCTTTGCTTTAGCTTGTTTTTTTTTTGGGGGGGAAGGCTAACAGTGATTTAGGTGATGCTCAGCATTGCTGGGTCTTTTTTCATGTACAAAGGAAGTATGTATATTAGTAGTACACTTCCCATTTTGTTCTCTTTTTGCACCACTTTTTTTTCCCTAGTTATTTTTGTTGATTTTTGTGAGGACTAGGGGTCATATACAGGGTTTATTGCTGTATTTACATACTTTGTTGTGTGTTGGGGCTCAGTGGTGTTCCCAACAGATATTGGTGTTCGGGAGGCCCCCAGCCATGTTCAGGGTGGATGACTGTTCCCACCCCCCACCCCACTGATGGGCAAACAGGACCACAGCCTTGAAATTCTAATGCTCTTTTCTTTAATCTCTCCTCAATCAATCCTCACTCCACCTAACTCCACGCACACACACACTACCAAGTTCCCTAGAGATACATACTTTACGGAAGTTTGGGGAATGGCGAGTTACAAGAGGTAATCGACTTTAATTCAGAAACAAGGAGATGAGACCAAGTTTTTCTTTTCCCCATTACCCCCTCAGAGAAGGATTTTGTCCTGGGGCTATAGGCCTCCCTCAGAATAAGGGTAGAATCCAGACATGTTGTTTTCTCCTTTCGTTAGCTGATAAACAATCATCTTAATAATATTTCTAGTAATTTTGGGGCCGGAGTGATAGCCCAGTGGGTAGGGTGTTTGCCTTGTGCAGCCGGCCTCTGCCGGTCTGGGTTCAATCCCCAGCATCCCATATGGTCCCCAAGCACTGCCAGGAGTAATTCCTGAGTGCAGAGCCAGGAGTAGCCCCTGAGTATTGCCGGGTGTGACCCAAAAAGGCAAAAAAAAAAATTTCTAGTAATTTTGTATAAACACAGTTAGAATGACATTTATATACACCCAAGATTAAATTTATAGGGTGACATTTCTGGGGATATCTCACTATATATTCCAGACTACATTTTTCTTGGTCGGGTGCTTTTATTCCTAATCCCCACAGAGACCTTTTCATCTATTTCTTATCTTTTGGTCACAGCAGAGTTTGTGACATGACCTTACTCTTATCTTATAATATTGTTCAGGACATTTAGTCCATCCCACGTTGAGACCAGGGTAGCTTACTCACAGCTTGCTCTGGGACCATCCAGTCCCATGATGGGCCCATCCAGTCCCAGATGGGCCCCTCCCTTTGAGTGTAAAGAATTAGAATCAACTGAGATTCTAAGTTAGGAAATATGATGGATGCCCAGGAGTAACTAATTCAGTGTAGTAACTACTATATCACAAATGCATAGCCTTAACCGTTTTATTGTGTCTATACAAAAATCCTTTGTACTAGTATAAGAATGTGTAAAGAGCATAAAGGAAAGAGAGAAGAAACCTTTCATTTACAATACAAAACCCAGGGTTGGCAAGTGGGAGACAGAGGGCTGGGAACAAAGGGTAATCCAACAGTTGTGATGTTTACCAGGGTTGTACATCTAGTTGCAGTGATTTTACACCTGATACTGTGCTGACACACCTGACTTGTGGTTCATGCTTCTTCTAGGTACTCTGCTCCTTGGCAATTGCTGTCGTGCTCATAACAAGGTTGTCAGTCACAGTCTTGGCAACAGTGCTTGCATATTTTTTGTAGTACGGTACATGCCAGGGACTGCACAGTTGTGCCCACACATACCTGACTACAATGTGCCAAATATCACATGGCTAGCTGTGGTGACAGGAACAGAACTGCTTTGGTTGCACTTAATGTACCAGGAAATAAGTGTGGCCCATGTTGTCAAAGGCAGATGCTATTTGCCACAAAACCATCCCTTGAGCCCTCTTAAATTTTCTTTTATTCAAAAAAATTCTAAAATGAAATGGAATGAAAATCAAACTATAATAACCGACATTACAAAAGGTGAGAGCCCAGAGTTTGCTTCCCTGTGCCCCATGTGGTCCCCCACACACGGTCAGGAGTGACTCCTGAGCACAGAGACAGGAATAAGCTCTGAGCACTGTCAGGTGTGGCCCCAAAACAAAGACAAACAAACAAAAACAAAGAAAAATCAGTTACTTCATTGCTTTGTTGAAAGGCATGAAGAATTACAATTTTAATCAGAGTCTAAGAATTTTTTTCTGGGAAGGCAATACTTTAGCAGCAGATTCTGTAAAATTTTCAAGCATTAAAAAGCTACACCTACAGAGATAGGAAAAGTCTAATGAACTGCAGCATTCACAGGCATTTTTATTCTGGTTATCATGCCTTGTGCCCATTTCTTTGCAGAGAACTAGGATGCAATTTCCCTGGGTTTGTGGTTACTGCCAGAGACTGGGAAATAGAGACCACTAAGGTGTGTGAGTCTGACACAATAGAAAGTGGTTCCTTTGTTCCAGAGAAATTGAAGTACAGGAAATGAGGAAAGAAGTTTGTCATAAGTAAAATCCTCGTAGGCTGAGTCTGATCAGAACGGGAAATTGTTAAAAAATGGAAAGAACAGGCACAAATTAGAGTCGTCTCATTCTTAATCCCACTGACTATTTAATACCTAATGTAAGTGCAGTTAAGTGACTTCCCAAAGTGGAGTCAAATCTTTCAGTCTGAAGTTCCTGACAGAATGACAGTGAGGTCATTCTCATGCCCCTGCCTCTTCCTAATGGATGATGCCTTTCCCTGAAACAATATTTTCCCTTTTGCTAATAATCTTATCACACCCTTCTTTCATCTTTTAAAAACTTTGCATTGTATGTGAAGCCTGCACTGCCTTTATGTTTGCATAGTTTGGTATTTCCTGATTCTCGAATCATAAATTATTTGGCAAAATCAAGTAGATTCCCAAAAGGAAATCTCAGAGGGCCTGAAGAATAGAATTCTTCTAAAATAAAGAAAGCCCTAGGGAAAACATCCTAAATATTTATTTAGTCCTTAATTATTTTAATAAATTACCTACAGTTTGCTTTCTTGATGAGTTCTACCTGTGATAAGTTCTGTAGATATATGGAAAAATAATTGTTTCTCTAACATAATCAGAATAGGTTTCATTCTCTTGGTGGTGGGGATGCATAATAAAACTTACTCAGTGACAATTCTATTTGTAGTGGTAATACAGATTTGTATCCTACAAGTGCAGAAATTCTGTTGAATAATGCTTTGCTAATTCCCACCTAACAGAAATAGAGAAAAGAAAGCATGGTCTGATTATCACTTTATATGGTGCATTATTTAATATGCAACAAAATGAAATTTTTCCATATAATTAAAAGTACAGGGGAGAGCTAGCTTCTGTTGGTAACAGATAAGACCTTGAATGAGGTTAAAAAAATACCATTCTTACTTTTTATCTCAATTCTTTTCATGTGGGCTTTATTCTCATGTTCTCCAGTAGCTTTAGACTGTCATTCAAGGTGAAATTTCAATATTATAAGGACAGTTTTTTTCCCTGACTGATATCACATAAATGTTGGACCTGACACTCATTCGTCCAAACTGGATAATGTGATTATCCCAAAACCTTTAACCAGAATGAGAATATAACCAGTCTTCCATAGGTAGGAACTGAGCCTGAGCCCCATTCTTACCAGGGAACTTGGAGTAGAAATAGGCCCGACCAACCAGATATCCACTTAGAATGTCTTATTTTTCCCAAAGGCAAGGACTATTGAATTTGAGATATCTTGGTTCAATCATGTAAAGAAAGTTCTCCTGGCAGTATGTACAGGCTAACAAAATTAGCTCATATCCTATGTTTCTTGGGATTTCATCCCACGTGCTTCTCACAGCAGCCTTAGCAGTGGAAATTTATAATCTTGCCCATTTCTATTCCCTCCACTTTAACTGACAGCTGCAACTACATCAAGGGTATTGGTTTCCAAATAATTTGTTTGCCTTTCCTAATTTTATTAATTATTTAATATCTTTAATAAAAGTCAAATAACAAGTACACACAGAATTTTATACAATTCTTGAGGAAAATAATAACCAATATTTCTTTAAGATCAAATGTTTAGTGTCACATCACTTATTTAAAATGTCATAAAATTTAAAACGCATCCCTGAAAACATTACTGGGTATTGAGCAATAAACATCAACTCTGACTAGATATTTCTGAAAACCTTGCATACACATACCACATGGTGGCTGCTCATGCAATGTACATTAAATAAACAAAAGAATGAAAACAGCACAGTCTATATATTATGTCTGAAAGGGTATATAGCTAATGCCAAAATAAACATGAGTATTAACTATGATAAGAAATGTAGATATCTATTTTATCTTGAAGGACAATTTATTTCTGTTTGGAGGCCACACCCTGCAGTTCAGGGCTTACTACTGGATCTATGCTCTGAGATCCCTTCTCGGGGACATGGTTCTAGGGATGTGTTGTAGGGATCAAACCTGGGTGGGCCACATGCAGTGAAAACACCTCACCTACCATACTGTCACTCTAGCCCACTAAAGGGCAATTCTTTATCTAGTAAAGTATTTGCTGTGCTTGCTTAAAGAAAAATCTAACTTCCCATGTCCTCTTTCTTCTCTTTATTCTTGTCCTCATTTACTAAAATCAACTACAATATAAACTGTACATATATAATTTGAGCATATGTAATTGAAGTTACATTTTACATTACAGAAGTCATGACCATGATCAAAGCAGAAACCAACTCAAGCTGACCTTAAAGAAATACAGACCACAAAAATGAGTTTAGTCTGAGCTACAAGCAATCATGCTATTTGGGGTCTTAAAGGGCAGATGTTTTCATTGATTAATCTACCCTGCAAAATAAAGATTCTATGATTGCTCTTATGTTTGTCCATTAACCATGACAGATGAAGTTGTTGGCGTAATGCATTTATAAAATCAAATGACAAATCTATACACAAAAAGTGAACATTTAGCTGCCCTGGGGCCACCAGCGATAGCATGCAGAGCCTCAGATGTGGCTGGGGAAGATGGAACTCGGCTCTCCCTGGCCCAGCTGACTATGGGGCCCCAGGCGGACAGATGGGTTTTGGGAGTGAGCCCATCACCTCTGAGGGGTCCCAGAAACAGCCCGATGAGAATCACCCACCACATTAGACGCCGTTTTCACTGTCTGGACACTGCAGCACATTAGGAGCCCACCCAGGAGGGACGCTAACCTCAAGACCAGATTAGCAGAGCAAAACGAGTTCGAGCCCAGGTAGGCAGCTCCCAGAAGCGGGAATCACCGGGAATTCGTCAGATGGAGCTGGGGTTGCCCCTTCTCCTCTCCATTTTGTCTGAGCACAGTAGCCCCACCCAGGAGCTGCCCTGGGCCACCAGCATGCAGAGCCTCAGACGTAGCTGGGGGAAGCTGGAACTCGGCTCTCCCCTGGCCCAGCTGACTATGGGACCCCACGAGGACAGATGGGTTTCGGGAGTGGGCCCATCACCTCTGGGGGCTCCAGAAGCAGCTGGATGAGACTCACCCCGCCACATTAACTGCCATTTTTGCTGTCTGGATGCTGACCATGAGGCCCCTAAGTCTTAAGGCGCGTGGTCCACCAAACTAGTGGAAGCAGTTATGTCCTTTAATGTACTGCATTTTACGATGTATAGGAAAGGTAGGTGGGAGAGAGAGAGAGATATAAAGGAGAGAAAATATATACAGAACCCACCAAGTAGTTAAGGGAGGGGGAGGGGAGGGAGGTTGTGACATTGGTGATGGGAGATGGGTTCGGGTGGAGGGGATGGATGTTGGAACACTGTAGGAACCAAAACTCGAGCATGAGCATCTTGCAATTGTATGTCTAAAAGTGGTGTAATAAAATTAGGGGGGAAAAGTGAACATTCAATGTCAGACTTAATATTTTATTCATTTTTCTCTCACTATGACTATTTGAGGAAAAATTATCTCAAGAAAAAATTACTGCAGGCTGGAGTGATAGCACAACAGGTAGGGCATTTGCCTTGCATGAGGCTGAACTGGGTTTGATTTCCAGCATCCCATATGGTCCCCCAAGCACTTCCAGGAGTAATTCCTGGAGTGCAGAGCCAGGAATAACCCCTGAGCATTGCTGGTGTGGCTCAAAAAGCAAAAAAAAAACATCATCATCATCATCATCATCATCATCATCACACACACATAATAAACGGAGTTTGTCAATGTTTTCTTTTTAGGTACAATTCCTTAACAAGGCAAAGTACAGTGCCAGTCTTTTCAAGCACCAGGAAGCTAGTGTGTGTGCGTGTGTGTGTATGTGTGAGACAGGGAGAGAGAAAGAGTGTGTGTGTGTGAGAGAGAGAGAGAGAGAAAGAAAGAGAAAGAGAAGAGGGGGGATGGAAGTGGTAGAAAGAGAGAGAGCAAGAGAGAGATTAGTGAGTGTAAACTTTTAGTCTATGGACAGAACTAACTGTCCTTTCTTTGAGAAATAAGGGAGCAGCAAAACAAAATCTTCCTGAATCCAATTTAATTACAGTATTAATGAAGACAAGAGAAACCAAAACAGACAGTTTCTATCACTGAAAATATAATTTATGTAAATTACATATTAGACTAGGCACTAATTTCATCTTGCATATATATATATGATTTACAGCAATTCTTAATAGCATATGCTAACTTCAGACATACTCGTTTCTAGGGTGAGGGAAAAGAAATCTTAAATCACCACCTATAATACTACTGAATTTATTTTGAAGTTTTACTTTTAAAAAATCACATAGATATATGTGAGAAATGAGAGATATATTCAAGAGAGGAACATAGGCTTCTCAATTTGAAGTTAAAAAAAGGAGTTCAAACTATTTTTTCTTCTTGGTGTTACAAAAAAAGTTTGCAGCAAAATGTTAGTTTCATATTTTCTTATTAGAAAATCTCTGACTATATAACTAACAGGTGAAAAAATTCATTTTCTGGCTTCATTCACAGAAAGATCGTGATTCAAATGCCTTGCCATTTCCAGGACATAATTCAGGACATAAAATGAATTAAGGCATTTAGAGAGAAAACTGCAGGTAGTAAAATGCAGAGCCCACAAAATTAGAGACAGCATAAACTTCCTTCCAGTTTGAAACTTGAAGGTTTGAAGAAAGGTTTTGGCATTCTAAAATGTTCTCAAGCACAACTGATACTGCAAAGTATTCCACAAACTTTTCAGTGATTGTAGTGGAGCTCATGATGTGGAAAGGACAGGATTTATTTGCCCATCTCCCTTTAGAAGTTTTTCTCCTCCACTCCATCCACCTGTACCAAAGATTTCTGGTGCAATCTGCTTTGAATTCCTGCTAACTTCAAGAGCATGAAGAACTGGGACATTCAGGCAATCTTTTATTTCAAGTCTACAAGTCCTGATCAATCACAATAAAATCTATACAAAACTTTTCCTGTCTACTGCATCTCTCCTGCCTGCTTCCACTTACTATTCTCCAGCTCTGCTCCAAACTCTGCGTGGAGGGTTCCTGTCCCCAAGACAAGTCAGGGAACTCCTGAACTTTCAGAGTCTGTTCCCAGCACACACTCACTTTCATCGACACTGTTCCTTCCACAGCGGACCCTGACCTACGCTTCTCAAATATGAAGCCGGGCTCTCTTTTCTTTTTAATTGTTGATCTTTCAAAAGGCATTACCATGACAACTAATGGATAATTTCAAGCCTTTTTTTTATTTTAATTTTTTTCAGTAATTTTTGATGATTTTAGATGATATTGCTTTGATAAGTATTTTTTCACTTCTAGTATTTTGGTCAAATAAGCAAAATATTTCTAAAATACATGATTGCTATCATTGATTTTGTTCTGTGGAAATATAAAAGGGATGGAAAATGACCATTTGCCTATTGATATTTAGATAGGCACAAATCCCTCCTCCTCCATGGTAATAGACGACTGACACATTATCAGAGGTGGAATTGCTTTCTAGGTGACTGGTAGTAAAAAACACGGAGCGTCAAGTGTTAACAAGGGAGTTTACAAAACACATTTTCTATGCTCTAATGAGCGCTTTGTTGATAATACATAAGGTTATTGGTAAAATAGGACTATTTTAGTTCACAGCTGCATTAGTTCTCTACCTGTAAGGGAACTATGTCACTAGCAACTATTTCCCTAAAGTAAGGAACTATCTCAAAGTTGCAGAATTATTAAATGCTACAACACCAAGTTCACCATATATCATTACAATGGATTATAAAGGATATAAGAAGTCTTGATCACTTGATCACTTGAATCCAGTTATTCATCAACTTGCTCGAGCGGGCGCCAGTAACATTTCCATTGGACCCTATCACGTGCCAATGTAGTCCAGTGGCATCTGGTTGATTCATGAATATGAAAAGCCTCAAACCGTTCCTTCAGGGTCTTTACAAGGAAGTCTGACCATCTTGCAGGGTGGGCAGCCACGTGATCTTTTGACATCCCGTGGGATCCAGTCGGTAATGGCTCAGTCCAGCGGTTGTCTCCAAATCACATTACATGTCCAGCCCATCTGATTTTCGATGCCTTGGCAAACGAGACAGCGTCCCTGATTCTGGAATAGCGACAGAGGTCAGAACTCCGGATTCCTTCTCTCACTTGAGTGAGGCATGATATTCGATTCCTCTCTGGGAGACCCGAATAGCATTTTCATCCCTGCTTTCATAGGGCCCAGGTCTCTGAGGCATATGTTAATGCAGGGAGAACGGTGGAGTCAAAGAGATGTCCCCGGAGCCGGAGGTTCTTTGTCCTTTTAGCTATTTCTTCGATGCCTTTGAAGGCATTCCATGCCACTCTCTTCCTCCTGCACAGCTCAGGTTTTAGGTCATTCATCATGTTGATTTCTCGACCTAGGTACACATAACTGCTGCATTCAGAGATATTTGTTCCATTGAGAGTGAATGGGGCCTCTGGAACTAGTTCATTCTTCATAAACATTGTTTTATTTAGATTCAGCTGTAGACCTATCTTTCCACATTCTCGGTCAAAGTCAGCCAGCATTTGTGCCGCTTGGCTAATGTTTGCTGTTATTAGAACAATGTCATCAGCGAAGGAGAGGTGGTGTAGTTGCCAACCATCCATCTTCACTCCCATTCCTTCCCATTCTAATTGTCTCATGATGTTCTCGAGGGTGGCGCTGAAGAGTTTTGATGAAATGGTATCACCCTGTCAAACCCCTCTTTTCACATTAATGATCACTTCTTTGTAGAATGGTGAGATCCTGGTGGTGAATCCGTAATACAGCTCACGAAGGATCTTGATGTATTGGGTTTGAACACCCTGTTTGGCTAGGGCTTCGATAACTGCTTCAGTCTCTACAGAATCAAAGACTTTCTGTAAATCAATAAACATGAGACTGAGCGGCATCTTGTATTCCCTACAAACCTCAATGAGCTTGGTTACTGTGTGGATATGGTCAATTGTGCTGAATCCTTTCCGAAGCCTGCTTGCTCGCATGGTTGTCCTTCATCTAGTATTCTGTCAATCCTGTTTAGGATGACTCGTGTAAACAGCTTGTAGATGACGGACAACAGGCAGATGGGGCGATAGTTGCCAATGTCGTGAATGTCTCCCTTCTTGAACAGTAGAACTGTCCTGCTGGTTTTCCATTGGGAGGGCACCTTGCATTTGGACAGGTAGCGTGTGAAGAGCCGAGCTAGTGTATTGATGGGTACCAACGGCAGATTCTTCAGGTGTTCGTGTCTGACTTTGTCTGGGCCTGGTGCTGTTCCCTTCTTTACTGACGAGATGGCATGTCGGATTTCAGAAGGGAGAACGTTGGTAATGACATATCCATCCTGTGGAATTTGGTATGTTGGCAGGTGGATGTGGCTATCAAAGAGATTTGAGTAGAAGTCCTGGATAATCTTCTCCATTGCCTTTCTGAAAGATGTGATAGATCCATCAGGGTGTCGGAGGGCAGTCATCTTGGTCTTATAGTTGGCGGAGGACAGGCGGGCAGTGAGAATGCTTTTCCCGGCTTCTGCTGCATCTTCCAGTATTTCTGCTCTTCTGTCTTTGAGGTATTCTTTTATCGATTCTCTGCGCCCGTTTAGCAAGCTTGGACGTTAGCATTTGGTCTCCTGAGGCTCGTGCCTTGCCACGTTGGCGAATGAGCTCAAGAGTTTCTGAAGACAAGCGCCCTTTTGTGTCTTTCTCTCTCTCAGCATTCTTTGCACAATCATGGAGGTGCTGAACCAATCGGTTGTATTCTTCATCGATGTCGCCCATGATGGTATCTTCCCATGTTGCTGCAATGGTGCCAAAGAGTTCCCAGTTGGTGGTCGTTCTGGGAGTTCTCTGCTTAAACTTTGCAGCCTTTTCTCCCCATTGCGGGAAGTAGAATTTTGCACGAAGGAGACGGTGGTCCAATCCTATTTGGAATTTGGGGACGACAGCTACATTGGACAGATAAAACAGTCGATTGAAGATAATGTGGTCAATTTCATTGTGGAACTGTCCGCCAGGTGATTCCCATGTCCAACGTTTTGCTTCAGCCTTCTGGAACTGTGATTTCCCATGAATGGTCTTGGTGGACATGATGAACTCAGACAGTCTCTCACCCTGTTCGTTCCATTCTAGGCCATGGGTCCCGATGTGGAGTTCTTCAGCTGATCTTCTTGGTCCTATCTTGGCATTAAAATCACCGACTATGATCTTGTAGAAGGTGTGATCTTTTTATAGAACTCCTCCAATTCGATGTAGAATTTCTCAATTTCCTCTTCTTTGTATGTGGATGTTGGTGCATAGACAATGAAGATAGAAATTGCTGGCAGGGGCCACATCTCTTCAAGTACAATCGTCCTATTTGGTTTATTAGGCATTCAAATGAATCAATGTTGACGGCCATGTTCATATTGACAAGGGACACCAACACCACCGACGCTTCTTTCGGTGCATGTTCCAAGGAATAATTCTTCTCCGTTGTCAAATACAGCATGATGCAACTGATACCTCCTCATCTCAGTCAGACCAATGATGTCATACTTGATCTTTTGTGCTTGCACCGGTCAGATCCTCAATATATGCTTCCGATGCCAGCGTACGTGCATTGAAAGTACAGACAGTCATTTTAGTCCTTCTTTGTTTTGGCAGCCTAGGATGGCCGTGAAATTTTATCAGGCAGTGCTTGTTTGCCTTTCTTACTGCTGCCGTATTAAAGGGCTCTTTCGGGGTCAGGAAAATAAACATTTATGTTACTGGATTTGGCATATCGAACACGCATTGGACAGCTTGCCAGGCTCTGCCATGCGGGCGCTATATTCCCATTACACTGTGGGGCTCTCTCAGAGGGTGGGTAGAATACTTACAGTAAATAAAGAAGTCTTACATATTATAAAGTCTTACATATGATAAAGCAATCCCATTTCTTGTATTTACCCAAATGAATTTAAAATGATGCTCATATGAAATCCCACAAACAGATGTTGGTAGCAACCTTGTTCAACCTGAGAGAACATGGAAGCCAGAAACATCCTTACTAAGTAAGCAGAAAAGTAAATGGAACTTCAATGCAATGAAATATTATTTGCTGGATACAAAGAAATGCAAACCCATAAAAATTTATGAAACAACTTTTAGATGCATGTCACTAAGTGAAAGATGTGAATCAATGCTACGTAATATATGATTATAACTATATTACCACATGATGAAAGCAAAACAATGGAGGCAGTAAAAGGCTAGTGGTAGCCATAGATTGGGGAGAAGGAGGACTAAGAGGACAGAACACAAAGCTTTTCAGCGACAGTGAAATACTCTGTACAATACTACCTTGGTTAATACAGGTCACACTTGTATAAAGTATATAGTATTAGTAAGAATATAAATTATAACTATAGGGATAGTGACATGTCAGTATTAGTTTATGGGTTATAACATACATTAATATATATACCACTCTCGTGGAACATTGATAGTGGGGGATACTGAATATTTGTGATATGACGATACACTTTATGAGCAACATTTTTGTACCCAAAACTTGCCTGAAACAGTTCACTTATAGTTCACTAATAGTTTTTCAATAACCTTAGAAGAAATTCCGTTTAGTAAATCTCATTCAAAGAATGCTTAGAAAGTTGTTTGACAGAATGTCTGGGATGGAGCAATAGCACAGTGGATATGGCGCTTGCCTTGCACATGGCCAACCTGGGTTCAAATTCCCTGGCATCCCATATGGTCCCCTGTTGGGAACACTGCCGGATCCCCAACAGTGCCGGGAAGCAAGTTCCCTTCTACCTCTGAAGCGGCGGGAATGGATGAAGACTCAGAATCCGATGCAGTTTTAAAAGGACTTTACTATCACAATCCAAGAGCAGGGAAAACATCCAGACTCTGGGTTCCCAGCTAGGCCCCAGCCAGTGTGGGCCAAGATGGGTGCCACCATGTGTTGAGGGCCCAACAGAGAATGGAGAGGACGGAGAAGCAAAATGCCAAGGGAAGCCGAAATGGCAAAAAGGGGGGAACAAAAGAGAGCTTCTTTCTTCTTGCAGCTTATTTTATAGCTAGAAATCCGCCCAAACTTCCCAGCCCAGCCCATTCTGGGCTGGTTATCTAGAGATGAAAACAGAAAAATTGCTCTATAGAAATGTAGCAACTTCAGGAGCCCTTCTGGCTGTTTACAAGGACCCAGAGCTAATTAAAAGCCTCCTGGCTGAGCTGGGAGGAGCTGTTAGCTAAATGTAACTTCCCCTGGGAGGGAGTGTCAAATGCCCTCAGGTAATTTCTCCCAGCACCTCACCTAATGTCTTTTATATGCTAATGTCTTGAGCCAAGATCTGCCTGGAAAAGCCTTTATAGGGTAGAGAAGTGTGGGTTTCTGAGATGGCATGTCTCTGTACCAAAGACTAACGTTAATGCCAGTTAAATATTTCTCCAAGCCTTCACAAGTCTCATCTACTTCATGGTAGTTTTGTATTTTAGTTGCCTTTGAGTTATCAGGAAGCCATGCTTGCTTGCTTGGAGGCAAACAGCATTTCCGCTGGCCTAATTACTCAGGGATCCAATGTGGCCAGGCAAATATGCTGGTAAGATCTGGCTAGTCCCACGATGATTGTGGTAGCATGAGAAAATATTTATACCAGCTAGTACAGAATACATGGTCAGATAAACTGCCACATTTAGACTACCCCTTATCTGTGAAGTGATTTGCAGGAGGCAATCCAGAGCAGATGCAGAGGCTCTTAAAGGGAGTCCTGCAACAGTCCCCCTCAGCACCACCAGGATTAATTCCTGAGTGCAGAGCCAGGAATAACCCCTGAGCATTTCTGGGAGTGACCAAAGGAAAAATTTTTTAAAAAGCTGTTTCACAGAATGTAATTTGTGCCTAAGAAAAAATAGTAGGAAAGTATAATACGGTTTAATATCTCCAGTGACTATGTAAATTATGACCATGACAGAAATCAGAGAATCAACTTCAGTTCATTCTCAAAATTAACGAAAAGAGTCTAGAAATAATTCTGAAGTATATTTTCAATGTCTATGTTCCTCAAAACAGAATACTTTGAGATATTTGAAAACCTGAGTTGTGTTCCTTTGGATCACTGTGGATCACTTTAGAAATTAAAAAAAGAACTTAGAGCAAAATGCAGCTTTTTTCTTCAATAAACATCTCTGTGTTGGAGGTAGAGAATCTTGAGTGCTAAACAGGAGGAGAGCTAGTTAGACAATGGAGAGGTAGATCTTCCTCCCCCTGAGCTGCCCTTAGCCTGGCTCCTCGAGAGACCATGGAGGGCATCTTTTCCTCCTTTCCACATAAACAGTGTGGGTGTGGATGCTCAGGTCTATGCTCTCTCTTCCCCTTTCCCTCTTTACCCTCCAACAGGAATGCTTATTCTCTGAAATTTGGAATTGTCCTTAAAGATACCATATTTATATAGCTGAGAATCTTGATTTTTCAGAGCAGAATGTGAACACTGATTAGAATTAGTATTTTATTCTGTCAAAATGTGCTTGAAGCTTCAGTTTTGGAGAGGTATGATTCTTCTTTCAGTTCACAATCCCAACAGGATAGCTACTGTGGCTTTCTTTGTCCTCTTTCCTTTAAAATTTATAAGCATAATGTTTCTTTGGGTTTTCTTTTACACTTAGTCTCAATTAAACTAGTTTCAAATGGTGTTTGTAGCTGAATGTGGAGCTTGGGAGAAAAGTTCATTTGTACTAATAAAATGTTTAGAATGTATAAAGCTTTCCCATCCTTCCCAACCTCCCCCCCCCCTCCACAAACACAATCAATCTCATATCAAACTTTCAGCATAGAAATCCAGAGAACTGTACTGTACCCCCACCCCCAGCCTGCTCCCCACCCCAGACTGCTCCTTTTGCAGGTATAAAGACAGTTATAAGATTTGTAAATAGGCAACTGTTATTCGAGCAATAATTCTACGTTTGTAAGTTATTTGCTTAATAAATCCAAGTTCCAAGATAAATATGACTGTCATAAAGAAAATACTCTGCCTTACAAAGAACAGAATGAATCACTATCTACAATTTTGACATAATAAGTGTGGGCTGTTCACTTTGTCAGTATATGTATGTGATTTGGCAGTTAATACTTAAGATTTTTCTTTGCTCAATTTGAAGCATTTTCTTTGTGGTTTAAATTGTTCAATTAATTATGTGCGATTCAACAGATGTCTCACAATACCATTATATATTTGTACTTCTAGTCATAAAATGACTAGTTTTTCTGAATCTAATTTTTATGATAAATTTAAGAAGATATATTAGAAGTATATCCACTCTTTTAAAATTCCTCGGTTCAGGTAGAAGACAGATCATACATGTGACAGCCTATAGCCAAGCATATGTACAAGACCATATTAGCAGCTGTGCGGTGTCCACCTTATAAGAACTAACAGGCATCCAGTCCCTGGGGGAGTCAGCAATGAACTAAACACACATCAATAAAGAAAAATGCAATCTTGGCAAGAGTTCCAGGGTCTATCCTCAGGAAACTCAGGTCAAAGACAGAAGCAGCAATCAGAGAATAACTAGAACCTTAAACAACACCTACCAAGTTCTCAGGGCGGGGGTTCAAGCCTTCTCTGCCTGAAAATAAGATACAGAAAAGAATAAGAAGTGATAGCACAGTGGGTAGGGTGTTTGCCTTGAACATGGCCAACCTGGTTTGATCCCCAGCATCCCATATTATCCCCAGAGCACTGCCAAGAGTAATTCCTGAGTGCAGAGCCAGAAGGAATCCCCTGAGCATAGTCAGGTGTGACCCAAAAAGGAAAAAAAGGAATAGGAAAAGGTAGAAATATTTCAACCCATAAGTACTCACACATAAGCTACACTATGTATTTGACTAACACTAACCCCAGAATTATTCTGGGAGCCAAGAACAAAATTCAAATGCTGGTACCTCCATTTAGCATGGCCAAAGTTGAGGCAGGAATGTCCTGTCGGGTCAGAGGCACTGGAGATGAGACTCCAGGAACAAGACGTATTTCCATTAATATTTTTAATAATCATTAACTGGATGGGTAGTAGCTCTCATCTTGGCAGCTACTAACCACCTCCACAAGGACCCCAACTCCCTTATATTCCATTGTCTCAGAAGGCAATACAACTTAGAGTTAAGTTTGCATAGTTTGCATTACAAAGACATTTCACATTCTTTGCATAGCATTTAAGAATGATAGGAAGGAGCCAAACAAGAGGCCAAAACCTGCAGAGGGTACTCTAGGTGAGGGAGATGAACAAAAAGAATGCATTACATTGCTAATTCAGCCTTGAAAGGCTTGGGCTAGTCTTGGACTAGCCTAAGATGGCAAGGTCTTGTCCGACAGAAAAACAAGAAAAACCTGTTTTCTAACTTCAAGCAGCATTCATTAGATTCCATCTTGGGCTGGTTACAGTCAACAAGGAAATGTGCAGAGAAATGTCCTAGGACAGCAGTGCCTGTGCATCTGCAGTTTGAAAATAGTCTCACTAGGGAATTGTACATACTAACTCTATTGGGAGACAGTCTTCCAGAAAACCCTGTGTATTTGATAACAGGCAGTATCCATCAGACCTACCTTCGCATATCCTTAGATCTACTTTTTGCCAACATCTCCCCTTTGTTCTTAGGCTGCAGTTTGGCCAACACAAAGTCTCCCAAAAAGATAAAAGAATTATTGAAAAAGCTAAGACCTTGTAATCATCCACAAAAGGACTATGGAGAGATTGGGTCAGAAACTGTGTCTAAACTTTAGCTGGAAATCCCTATCATTCCTATCAAGAAGTGTTCTGTACTGTGATTGTGGCTGGGTTCACCTCACCTCATAGGATGTCTTGTCTTTTCTGTGCTTTCCCATGCTTTTCACCGATAAGGAAAACTCCCCCCATTACTGCTGTTGCCTTCTTCAGCTGTTAGAACTCAGGAGATCATATGTAGGGAATCACTTAGTACAAAACTACCATAGGTTGACTTAGGTTAGAAAACAAGAATGGTTCCACAGCAGTGAATATTCTAGTGAAGAACACTTTATTGTGTGATCTACTTATAAAAAATTTTAGGTAATGCTTTTGCTTCATGTGAAAATTCATCTCTTCAAATTGGCATCATAGCCCATAGCAATTATAAGAACCCATTTGTTCAGAGGCATGGCACAATACATCACAGGTGATACCCCAAAGACCCCATGATTCAGCTGCTTCTTCACTTCCTCCACACTCAAAGTGGGGTTAGCATCAGCCCTTTTTTTGTCTAAAACCATGTCCTAGGATCTTTTGAAATAGGCATAGCCAGAGGCAGATCCATGATTTGAAGCCCGAAGTCTTGCATTTCAGTGCTTTATCCCGAATATAAAATCTACCAGAAAGTGTCACTGAATAAAATAACATCAGCTCAAGTAGATGTCGTTAAAACCAGATACCTAATCAGCCTTTCACTTGTTCCCGTTTAGGCATTGTAAACAAACTCACTTAGTTGCACACTTCATCTCACTTATGCAGCTTTGCAGTCTGTATGTATAGATTGCTCTGTTGGACAATCTATACATAGTTATCTATAGGTTCTCCACAGATAACTATGTATAGAGCTTAACCTAACTGCAATAAGAGTTAGTGAGATGATGCAGAGAAGGCACTGGAAATTGAGACAGAAAAAAAATCAAGGGAATGTTATTACTAGATTGGTTGAGGTTTGAAAAATATCATGCCATTAAAAAAAGCTATTCTACCATTTTCTCTTGCTCTTCTTGAACATCATTCATGTTTGCAAAACCTGATATATATTTGGAACTTGGTTGTGTTTTTTGGCAACTGTGTGAAAATGTCGGAGAAAAGGGCCTGTCATTTCTTCAGAGAGAAAGCAATGTCAGACAAAGAGCGTGACTGGCTGGCCACCTGAATCTACCTCGCATTCAAAATTCTATTTTTACCTTCATTGTTTAAAGTAATGAACAGAAAGACATTTCTATGCCCTTGCTAGAGTTTAAACAAAACATCTTGTAAATCATCCCTTAATTGTTTCTCCAATGCACAGAGATCTCCACTAACATGAAAACATACTGAAGACCAGATTTTTGAAGCCGCGCCTCATATATATTTTGTCGTGGATAGGAGAATATTTAAAATATGTCATGCACCAGAAGTTTATTTACTTATTCTCACGGTTCAAAAAACACCTTTTAAAAAATTATTTTCTTTGGGAACGGAGAGATAGTACGTGAGTATGATATTTAGCTTTCCTGCTGCCAGCCTGGTTTGAGCTTCAGCTCTACATATGGTTTGGCAAGTCTGCATTTGTGGGGTATCCCAATTTGGGTATAATTTATATAGTCCCTTGGGCCAGAGAGATAGTACCTCAGGAAGGGTGTTTGGTGTTTGTCTTCAATTGGCCAACCCGTGTTATATCACTAATAACATATAGTCCCCAGAACCCCAGTAGGAATGAACTCTGAGTACAGAACCACAAGAAAGACTGAGCACTACCAGGTGTGGTCCAAAACAAATAACTAATATTAAATGGTGTTTCTATCCATAATGCACTTAGTTATAGAAATCAACTTGAGGAGACAAGGAAACCAAGCCATCTTTAAAGAATTTATTTATTTTTATTTTTATTATACCACTGGAACATTTTTCCAGAACATTAGATGAAGGACAACCATGTGAGCAAGCTGGCTTCCAAAAAAGGATTTAGCAAAATTGGCCATATTCACACAGTAACCAAGCTCACTGAAGTTTGTAGGGAGTTCAAAAGGCCACTCCGTCTCACGTTCATTGATTTAAAGAAGCCTTTGATTTTGTGGAGACTGAGTGGTCATCGGGGCAACTAGCCAAACAGGGCGTTAAAACCCAATACATCAAGATCTTTCGTGAGCTGTATTACGGATTCACCACCAGGGTCTCACCATTCTACAAGGAAATGATCATTGATGTCAAAGAGGTTCGGAAAAGGTGATACCATTTCACCAAAACTCTTCAGCACCACCTTTAGAACATCATGTGACAATTAGAATGGGAAGGAATGGGAGTGAAGATAGATGGTTGGCAACTACACCACCTCTCTGCTGGTGACATCATTCTAATAACACCAAACATTAGCCAACAGTACAAATGCTGGCTAACTTTGGCCGAGAATGGGAAGATATGTCTGCAGCTGGATCTCAACAACACTATGTTCATGAGGTATGAACTAGTTCCAGAGGTCCCCATTCACTCTCAGTGGAACAAATATCTCTGAATGTAGCAGTTATGTGTACCTAGGTCAAGAAGTCAACATGATGAATGACCTGAAACCTGAGCTGCGCAGGTGGAAGAGAGTGGCATGGAACACCTTCAAGAACATCAAAGAAATAGCTAAAAGGACAAAAAACCTCCAGATCGGGTGCATCTCTTTGACTCCACTATTTTCCCTGCATTAACATATGCCTCAGAGACCTGATCCCTATGAAAGCAGGATGAGAATGCTATTTGAGTCTCACAAAGAATAACTAAAGAGAACTATGTGAGAATATCCCGCCTCACTCAAGTGAGAGAGAAGGATCAAAAGTTCCAACCTCCTGGCTGTTCCAGAGTCAGGACGCTGTCTCATTTGCCAAGGCATCGAAAATCAGATGGGCTGGACATGTAATGAGATTTGGAGAAGACCGCTGGACTAGAGCCATTGCCCGACTGGATCCCATGTGAAGTCAAAAGGTCCCGTGGCCGCCCATCTACAAGATGGTGAGGGCTTCTAATCAAGACCCTGAGCGAAACGGTTTGAGGGCTCTTCGTATTCTAAAGCAACCAGATGCCATTGGGCTACACTGGCACATGATAGGGTCAAATGGAAATGTTACTGGTACTCTTTCGAGTAAATCGATGAATAGCGGGATGTCAAGTGATGAAATAGTTATACCACTGTAGAAATATATATGTTATGCCACTGTGAGATATACAATATAAAGACAGACATAGGGCAGGCCTGCTACCAGCTCTCACTGTGCCCACCACTCATGAGGTGCCGAGGAGGGGATGGCAAGTTCTAGCCCCTGGCCCTCACCCCAGCGAAGCCTCACAACAGCCCAGGAAGTACCTCACCCACGAGAACCTCCATTTTCCACATCCGGATTCCCCTCATCAGAACTCCACCCAGCAGACCAGCCTATCCCAGCCCGGCTCGTAAGATCCACCCTGCTGCAGTCTTTTTTAATCCGGCCCAGGAATGCTGATTCAGAGACAGACATAGAGCCTGAGCTGCTACCGGCTCTCACTGTGCCTTCCACTCATGAGGTGTCCGGGAGGGATGGCATGTTCTAGCCTTGGCCCTTTTAACTGCGGCACCTCACAGCAAGCCAGATGATGCCCCCTCGTGAGACCCTCCATTTTCCACATTCAGACTTCCCCTCATCAGAACTCCACCCAGAAGACCAGCCTATCACAAGCGCGGCTCCTCATCAATAAATACTGGATTTTTAGATGACTACAAAGGCATGCTACGCTATGCAGAGCCTGTAAAGCTACCGTGTCGTATTTAATATACCAGATACCAGTAACAATTATAGACCTCATTCTCATGACCTAATGGGAAAATCTGACGAGATATTTGCCAGTACATCAAGTTAAATAAGTTACGTAAGTCATCTGTCGGGACAGTTGCGATCTTAGGAGATGTAACTGGTGCCGGCTCAGGCAATCGGCTGATGAGCGGGAAGACAGTGAGATATACAATTACAAAAGATGTTCATGATTGGGTTTCAGACACAAATATTCCAGCTTTCTCACCCCTCCACAAGTGCCTCATTCCCGCCACCAATATACGATTGCCTATCCCTTCCCCAGACTGCCTCCCCAGCAGGCACTTATCCTTATAAGTGAACAGAGCTATGATAAATATAGAAGTGCAGATAGTGTTCCTGCTGTGTTTTTTGGATCTCCAGAGTATATGTTGGATCAAATGGGAGCTTAATATCTGATCTTTTAAGGAATGTCCATATGATTTTCCAAAGTGGCTGGCCCAGTTAGCCCTCCCAACAACAAAGTGGATGAAAGTCACCTTTCCCGCATCCACACTATCACTGGATTTGTTGCCACTCTTTTGGATGTGTGCAGTCTCTGTGAGTGGCGAGATGATACACTCCCTGTTTTTGATTTGCATCTACCTGATGATTAATGATGTGGAGCACTTTTCATATGTTTTTGGTCATTCAAATTTCTTCTTTTGGAAGATTTCTGTTCATTTCTTCTCCACATTTTTTGATGGGGTGGCTTTCTTCTTGTAAATTTTTACTAGTGCCTGATATAGTCTGGATATTTAACACTTATCCATATGTGTATTGAGTGAATATTCTCTTCCCATTCAAGTAGGCTGTCTCTATCTTGGGCACTGAGCTATGAGGAGTGCAAAGCTTTTTAGGTTTATATAATATCATTTGTTGCTCTTTGCTTCTATTTGCTTTAATAGTGGTGTTTCGTCTTTGAAGTCTTTAGCTTCAATGTCATTATACTTCTATTTTCTTCAATGTACCTTGTACATTCATGTCTGATGTTGAGATCACTAATCCATTTTGATCCGATTTTTGTGTTATTGTTTGATCTAAGTTCACTTTTCTATCACTTAGCTGTCAGTTTTCCCAGCACCATTTGTTGAAGAAGCCCATGATTTGCTCCACTTAACAGCTTTTGCTCCTTGCAAAGATTAAGAGATCATATATTTGAGAGTGTATTTCAGGATATTCAGTTTCCTATTCTATGGAGTCCTACATGTCTTTCTCTATACTAATACCATACCATTTTAACTATGATTGCTTTATTGAGAGTCTGATGGACAGGAAGTGACACCTCAATCTTCTTTTTCCAAGGGATTTGTTTAGCTATTCCTGGAGTTATTATTTCATACAAATTTCAGAGTGGGTTGGTCAGATTTCCCTTAGAAAATTTTATGGTGTCCCCATAGGAACTGGGTATGAATCGGCATAAAAGCTCTAGGAGTACTACCATTTGGACAATGTGATTCTCCCAATCCAGTAAGCAGGATGTGTCTCCATTTTCTCATGTCCCCTTTTTCTTTCTTGGAAGCAGCGTTTTGGTAGTTTTCTTTGTACAGATCCTTTATATTCATTAAGCTGATTCCTGGGTATTTTGATTTTCTGGCACAGGTGTGAATGGGATGATTTCTTTAATATCCCTTTCTTCTCTCTTGTTACTAGTATATAGGAAGCCATTGACTTTTGGGTATTGATTTTGCACGCTGCCACTACTTATAGGAATCTGATTGTTTACCAGGAGCTTTTTGCAGAGTTTAGATTTTTCTTTGTATAATATCATGTCATCTGCAAATAGTGATAACTATAGTTCTTTCCTTACCTATCTAGGTGGTACCCTTAATTCCTTTTCTTCCCTGATTGCTATGGTAAGTACTTCCAGTACTATATTGAATAGAAGTGGTGAGAATGAGCAGCCTTGTCTGTCCCCCAGCTTGGAAGTGTTTCAGTTTTTTTTACTGAGAATGATATACTGTGGACTTGTAGTGATGCTTTTTGACTATACTGAGGAAAGGTTCCTCAATTCCCATTTAGAGAATTTTTAATCCATGAATGGATATTTGGATCTTGTCAAATAACAATGCATCTACTGATATGATCATATCTTTTTCCCCTCTTATTAATATTATACCCGACCCAGACTGTGGCATATCAATCAGAAAAAAGATATGACTGCTCAAATCAACAACCCTGGAAGAGATCGAACCCATCCACGCCAGGCCCACTTAGCTGCACTGCTCAGCCCACATGGAGCAACCATGGAGATGAGCTCCAGAGAGGGGGCTCAGCCAGATCTGGCCCGGCCCAACATTGCTCAAAGTTCCTCCACATCGCCGGGGGAGGGCCACTGGCCCATACTACGAGAGCAGATTGGGCTCCTCTGCGCACCTCCCACCTCCATGTCAGCCCCAGAAGAGGGGCCCGCCAGACCCTCATTGGGAACCCCAGAAAGTAAAGTCATCGCTCAGACCCACAGCTGCGTTGCTCAGTTCCACGTGGAAGCAACCCATAAAGATGACCGCTTCTGAAGGGCTCAGTCAGCCCCTGACAGAGGCCCAACATTGCTCAAGGGTTCACTCCACGTGCAGGAAGGCCATGCTAGCCAGACTTGGAGTGGAATTGGGCTCATCCATCCCTTTCCTTCACCTCCATGCCAGCTACCCCACAAGAGACTCACGACAGACCCACAGCTTCATCAGCGTACAGCCACTCTGCTGCAGCACAATGTTCTTAGATCACTGTATCACTGTATCACTGTCTTCCCGTTCATC
>JAJIBD010032974.1:0-24057 GCA_021461705.1 Cryptotis parvus | reverse complement strand
AAGAAACCTTTCATTTACAATACAAAACCCAAAGGGTTGGCAAAACTAGAGACAGAGGCTGAAGACACAGGGGTAATCAACAGTTATGATGTTTACCCAGAGGTTCTTTATCAGTTGCAGTGATTTTACACCTGATACTGTGCCTGACACACCTGACTTGTGGTTCATGCTTCTTCTGGGTACTCTGCTCCTTGGCAATTGTAATCGTGTAACAAGGTTGTCAAGTCCACGATCTTGGCAACAGTACTTGCATATTATTTTTGTAATCTGACACCTTAGGGACTGCACAATTTAATGCCCACACATACCCTGACTAAATGTGCCAAATATCACATGGCTAGCTGTATTGATAAACGGGGCATTGAGGAGAAGACTGCTTTGGTTGCCTCTTAATGTACCAGGAAATAAAGTGTGGCCCATGTTGTCAAAAGGCAGATGCTATTTGCCACAAAACCATCCCTTGAGCCCTCTTAAATTTTCTTTTATTCAAGAATTCTAAATAAATGGAATGAAAATCAAACTATAATATCGACATTACAAGGGTGAGAGCCCAGGGGTTTTATTTACCTATTCTTATGTGAATTTTACACACGGTCAGGGTGAGCTCCTGAGCACAGAGACAGGAATAAGCTCTGAGCACTTTGTCAGGTGTGGCTGAAACAGAACGGAAATAAGCAAAACAAAGAAAAAATCAGTTACTTCATTTGCTTTGTTGAAGAAGAATTACAATTCTAATCAGGAGTCAAGGAGGTGCACTTTTCCTGCACCAGGGAAGTAGCTCCTTTTTGGCAGCAGATTCTGTAAAATTTTCAAGCATTAAAGCTACACCCTCTAAAGGGATATGGAAAAAAGTCAATAGAACTTTGCAGCATTCACAAGGCATTTTTGTTCTGGTTAATCATGCCTTGTGCCCATTTCTTTGCAAAACTTCGGATTCATTTCCCTATGGTTTGTGGTTACTGCCAGAGACTTCAGGAAATAGAGGGCTCACACTAAGAATTAGTGTGAGTCTGACACAATGAGGGGTTCTTTGACCGGAGAAACTGAAGTACAGGAAATGAGAAAGAAGTTTGTCATAAATGCTAAAATCCTCGTAGGCTGATCTCTGATCAGGCAGGAAATTATTAAGAAAGAACGCCATTTCACAAGTCGAGTGATTTAATTCTTAATCCCACTGACTATTTAATACCTAATGTAGTGCAGTTAAGTGACTTCCCCGAAAGTGGAGTCAAATCTTTCAGTCCCAAGTTGACAGAATGTAGTAGAGGTCATTCACCATGCCCCCTGCCTCTCCTAATAGATGGATACTTTTTCCTAGAAACAATATTCCCTTTACTTCAACTTAATCTCTTATCACACCCTTCTTTTCATCTTTTTTAAAACTTTGCATTGTATGTGGCCTGCTTTCTGCTATGTTTGCATAGTTTGGTATTTCCTGATTCTCGAATCCATAAGTGTTGGCAAAATCCATTGAATTCCCAAAAATCTCAGAGGGCCCCTGAAGAATGAAAATTCTTAAATAAAGCCCTAGGAAAATACCATGTTTATTTAGTCGCCCAATTATTTTAATAAATTACCTACAGTTTGCTTTCTTGATGAGTTCTACCTGTAGATGATAAGTTCTGTAGATAGCATATGGAAAAATAATTGTTTCCTCTGGCATACTCTAATCAGAATGGTTTCACATTCTCTTGGTGGTGGGGATGCATAATAAAAACTTACTCGGTGACAATTCTGTTTGTAAGTGGTAATACAGATTTGCATCCTACAAAGTGCAAAAATTCTGTTAGAATAATGCTTTTGCTGTTCCCACCCTAACGCAGTAAAGAAGAAAAGAAAGCATGGTCTGATTATCACTTTATATGGTGCATTATTTAATATGCAACAAAATGAAATTTTCCATATAATTAAAAGTACGGGGAAACCCCAGAACTAATTTGGTAACAGATAAGACCTTGAATGAGGTTAAAAAAATACCATTCTTACTTTTATCTCAATTCTTTTCATGTGGGCTTTATTCTCATATTCTCATTTCTTGGAGCTGTCATTCAAGGTAATTTCAATATTACTTGGAATGTGATTTTTTTCTGACTGATATCACGCAAATGTTGGACCCACGGACACTCGACCGTCCAAACTGGATAATGTGATTATCCCCAAAACAACACAACCCAGAATGAAGGCTTTCCATAGGTAGGAACTGAGCCTGAGCCCCATTCTTACCAGGAACTTGGGTGTAGAAATAGGCCAGAGCAAGCAGATGTCCACTTAGAATCTTATTTTCCCAAAAGGCAAGGACTATTGAATTTGCGATCATCTTGGGTTCAATCATGAAAGTTCTCCTGGCAGTATGTACAGGCTAACAAGGTAACTCCTTATCCTATGTTTCTTGGGATTTAAATCCACGGTGAACTCCTCACATAGCATAGCAGTGGAAATTTTTACTCATCTTTACCATTTCTATTCCCTCCGCTTTAACAGCAGCTGCACCTACAGCTCATTGAAAGGGCCTTGGTTTCCAAACTCAGAAGGCATTTATTTGCCTTTCCTAATTTTGATAATTATTTAATATCTTTAGTAAAGTCAAATAACAAGTACACAGGGTATACATTTGTAGGAAAATAATAACCAATATTTCTTTGAAGATCAAAATGTTTGGTGTCACCTCCACTTCTTTAAATGTCCTTACAGAATTTATAAAATGCATCCCTGAAAACATTGCTGAGTATTGAAACAATAACATCAGCTCAGCTAGATATTTCTGAAAACCTTGCATACACATACCACATGGTGGCTGCTCATACAATGTGCATTAAAATCAGCAAAAAGAATGAAAACAGCACAAGTCTCTACATATATTATGTCTGAAGGGTATATAGCTAATGCCAAAACACTGGAAGTACTAAGTAACTATGTTAGAAATACTGATCTGTTTTATCTTGAAGGACAATTTATTTCTGTTTGGGAGAATTGCTATGAGTTTAGGGCTTCTGCTGTGGATCCTATGCTGCAGGATCCCTTCTCGGGGACATGGTTCTAGGGGATGTATTGCCAGGGATCAAACCTGGAATTGGGCCACATGCAGTGAAAACACCATCACTGTCCACTCTGGCCCACTAAAGGGGCAATTCTTTATCTATTAAAAAAGTATTTTGCTGTGCTGGCAAAGAGAAAAAATCTAACTTCCCCACATATTAAATAACAGCTTCTCTTTATTCTTGTCTCATTTTACTAAAAAATCCTTCTAATATAACTTCCATGTACATATATAATTTGAGGCTAATGTGGTGAAGATTACATTTTACATTACAGAAGTCATGATGACCATGATCAAGCAAAACCAACTCAATTGCTGATAACAAGCCAGGCCACAAAAAATGAGTTTGGTCTGAATACAAGAAACAATCATGCTGTTGGGGTCTTAAGAAAAAAGATAGAATGTTTTCATTCAGGTTAATCTACTCTGCAAAATAAAGATTCTATGATTGCTCTTATGTTTGTCCATTAACCACTGACTTAGAATACAGTTGTTGGCGTAATGCATTTATAAAATCAAATGACAAATCTATACACAAAAAGTAGCGACGTTTGGTTGCCCTGGGGCCTGATAACATGCAGAGCCTCAGATGGCTGGGAAAATGGAACTTCGGCTCTCCCCTGGCCCAGCTGACTATAGAGCCTAGGCGGACAGATGGGTTTTGGGAGTGGGCCCATCACCTCTGAGGGTCCCAGAAACAGCTCGATGGTTTCGCCACCACATTAGGCAGCACGTTTTCACTGTCTGGTTTCTCACCTTGAGGAGCCCACCTGGGAGGACACTAACCTCAAGACCAGATTAGCAGAGCAAAAGCAGTTCGAGCCAGGTAGGCGCTCCCAGAGCGGGAATCACCGGAATTCGTCAGATGGAGCTGGGGTAGCCCTTCTCCTCTCCATTTGTCAGAGCACAGTAGCCCCACCCAGGAGCTGCCCTGGGCCACTGTAGCATAGAGGCCTCAAGGCGTAGCTGAGGGAAGCTGGAACTCGGCTCTCCTGGCCTAGCTGACTATGGGACCCCACGAGGACAGATGGGTTTGGAATGGGCCCATCACCTCTGGGGGCTCCCAGAAGCAGCTGGATGAGACTCTCCCGCCTCATTAACTGCCATGTTTGCTGTCTGGATGCTGACCATGAGGCCCTAAGTCTTAAGGCGTGGTCCACCAAACTAGTGGAAGCAGTTATGTCCTTTAATGTACTGCATTTTTCACGATGTATAGGAAAGGTAGGTGGGAGAGAGAGAGAGATAAAGGAGAGAATATATCTTTAGAACCCACTAAGTAGTTGGGTGCGGGAGGGGAGGAGGTTGTGACATTGGTGATGGGAGATGGTTCGAGTGGAGGGATGGATGTTTGGAACACTTTAGAACCAAAACTTCGAGCATGAGCATCTTGCAATTATATGTCTAAAAGTGGTGTAATAAAATTAGGGGAAAAAGTGGACATTCAATGTCAGGCTTAATATTTTATTCATTTTTTCTCTCTCTATGACTTTGAGGAAAAATTATCTCAGAAAAATTACTGCAGGCTGGGTGGTAGCACAACAGGTAAGGGCATTTGCCTTGCATGAGGGGCTGAACTGGGTTTGATTCCAGCATCCCATGTGGTCCCCCCAAGCACTTCCAGGGGTAATTCCTAAGGTGTACAGAGCGAGAATAACCCCCTGAGCATTGCTGGTGTGACTCAAAAGCAAAAAAAAAACATCATCATCATCATCATCATCATCATCATAATAAATGGAGTTTGTCAATGTTTTCTTTTAAGTACAATTCCTTAACAAGGCAAAGATTACAGTGCCAGTCTTTTCAAGCACCAAGGAAGCTAGTGTTATGTGTTAACGTGTGTGTGATATGTGAGACAGGGAGAAAGAGTATTGTGTGTGAGAGAGAGAGAGAGAGAGAAGAGAAAGAAAGAAGAGGGGGATGGAAGTGGTAGAAGAGAGGGGAGGCAAAGAGAGATTAGTGAGTGTAAACTTTTGAGTCTATGGACAGAACTAACTGTCCTTTCTTTGAAAATAAAGGCAGCAAAAACAAAATCTTCCTGAATCAGATTTAATTACAGTATTAATGAAGACAAGGAAACCAAAATAGATAGTTTCTATCTCTGAAAATATAATTTATGTAAATTACATATTAGACTAGGCACTAATTTCATCTTGCATATATATATATGATTTACAGCAATTCTTAATAGCATATGCTAACTTCAGACATACTCGTTTCTAGGGTGAGGAAAAGAAATCTTAAATCACCACCTATAATACTACTGATTTATTTTGAGTTTTACTTTAAATCACATAGATATATGTGAAATAGAGAGATATATTCAAGAGAGAATTTATGACTTCTCAGTTTGAAGTTAAAAAGGAGTTCAAAACTATTTTTTCTTCTTGTTGTTACAAAAAAGTTTGCAGCAAAATCTTAGTTTCATATTTTCTTATTAGAAAATCTCTGACTATATAACTAACAGGTGAAAAAATTCTTTTCTGGCTTCATTCACTGAAGATCTTGATTCAAATGTTACCATTTCAGGACATAATTCAGGACATAAAAATGATTAAGGCATTTAGAGAAAACTGCAAGTAGTAAAATGCAGAGCCCACAAAATTAGAGACAGCATAAACTTCCTTCCAGTTTGAAACTTGAAGGGTTTGAAGAAAGGTTTTGGCTTCTAAAATGTTCTCAAGCACAACTGATGCTGCAAAGTATTCCACAACTTTTCATGATTGTGTAGTGGAGCTCTTGATGTAGAAAGGACAGGATTTAGTTGCCCCTCTCTCCTTTAGAAAGTTTTCCTCCACTCCATCCACCTGTACTCAAAAGATTTCTGGTGCAATCTGCTTTGAATTCCTGCTAACTTAAAGACATGAAGAACTGGGACATTCAGGCAATCTTTTTTTTCAAGTCTATAAGTCCTGATCAACTTAATCACAATAAAATCTATACAAAACTTTTTCTGTCTACTGCATCTCTCTCAGCTTTAGCTTCCACTATTCTCAGCTCTGCTCCAAACTCTGCGTGGAGGGTTCCTGTCCCCAAGACAAGTCAGGGGAACTCCTGAACTTTCAAGTCTGTTCCCCGCTCTCACTCACTCTCATCGACATTATTTCCTTCCAAGCGGACCCTGACCTACGCTTCTCCAAATATGATGCCCGGCTCTCTTTCTTTTTAATTGTTGATCTTTCAAAAGGCATTACCATGACAACTAATGGATAATTACAAGCCTTTTTTTTTCATTTTTAATTTTTTCAGTAATTTTTGATGATTTTAGATGATATTGCTTTGATAAGTATTTTTTCACTTCTAGTATTTTGGTCAAATAAGCAAATATTTCTAAAATACATGATTTCTATCATTGATTTTGTTCTGTGGAAATATAAAAGGGATGGAAATGACCGTTTGCCTATTGATATTTAGATCGGCAATCAAATCCTCTCTCCATGGTAATAGACGACTGACACATTATCAGAGGTGGAATTGCTTTCTAGGTGACTGGTAGTAAAAAAACACTGAGCGTCAAGTGTTAACAAGGGAGTTTACAAAACACATTTTCTATGCTCTAATGTAAGCGCTTTGTTGATGATACATAAGGTTATTGGTAAAATAGGACTATTTTAGTTCACAGCTGCATTAGTTCTCTACCTGTAAGGGAACTATGTCACTAGCAACTATTTCCCTAAAGTAAGGAACTATCTCAAAGTTGCAGAATTATTAAATGTGCCTACTAAAGTTCACCATATATCATTACAGTGGATTATAAAGGATATAAGAAGTCTTGGTCACTTGATCACTTGAATCCCGTTATTCATCCATTTGCTCGAGCGGGGCCAGTAACATTTCCATTGGACCCTATCACGTACCAATGTAGCCCAATGGCATCTGGTTGATTCAGGAATATGAAGAGCCTCAAACCGTTCCTTCAGGGTCTTGACAAGGAAGTCTGACCATCTTGTAGGTGGGCGGCCACGTGATCTTTTGACATCCCGTGGGATCCAGTCGGTAATGGCTCTAGTCCAGCGGTTGTCTCCAAATCGCATTACATGTCCAGCCCATCTGATTTTCGATGCCTTGGCAAGCGAGACAGCGTCCCTGATTCTGGAATAGCGACGGAGGTCAGAACTCCGGATTCCTTCTCTCACTTGAGTGAGGCGTGATATTCCCTTTCGATTCCTCTCTGGGAGACCCGAATAGCATTCTCATCCTGCTTTCATAGGGCCCAGGTCTCTGAGGCATATGTTAATGCAGGGAGAACGGTGGAGTCAAAGAGATGTGCCCGGAGCCGGAGGGTTCTTTTGTCCTTTTAGCTATTTCTTCGATGCCTTTGAAGGCATTCCATGCCGCTCTCTTCCTCCTGCGCAGCTCAGGTTTTAGGTCGTTCATCATGTTGATTTCTCGACCTAGGTACACATAACTGCTGCATTCAGAGATGTTTGTTCCATTGAGAGTGAATGGGGCCTCTGGAACTAGTTCATTCTTCATAAACATTGTTTTTTTTGGAGATTCAGCTGTAGACCTATCTTTCCACATTCTCGGTCAAAGTCAGCCAGCATTTGTGCCGCTTGGCTAATGTTTGGTGTTATTAGAACAATGTCATCAGCGAAGGAGAGGTGGTGTAGTTGCCAACCATCTATCTTCACTCCCATTCCTTCCCCATTCTAATTGTTGCATGATGTTCTCGAGGGTGGCGCTGAAGAGTTTTGGTGAAATGGTATCACCCCTGTCGAACCCCTCTTTTCACATTAATGATCACTTCTTTGTAGAATGGTGAGATCCTGGTGGTGAATCCGTAATACAGCTCACGAAGGATCTTGATGTATTGGGTTTGAACACCCCTGTTTGGGTGGGCTTCGATGACTGCTTCAGTCTCCACAGAATCAAAGGCTTTCTGTAAATCAATGAACGTGAGACTGAGGCGGCATCTTGTACTCCCTACAAACCTCAATGAGCTTGGTTACTGTGTGTGGATATGGTCGATTGTGCTGAATCCTTTCCGGAAGCCTGCTTGCTCGCATGGTTGTCCTTCATCTAGTGTTCTGCCAATCCTGTTCAGGATGACTCGTGTAAACAGCTTGTAGATGACGGACAACAGGCAGATGGGGCGATAGTTGCCCGATGTCGTGAATGTCTCCCTTCTTGAACAGTAGAACTGTCCTGCTGGTTTTCCATTGGGAGGGGCACCTTGCATTCGGACAGGTAGCGTGTGAAGAGCCGAGCTAGTGTATTGATGGGTACCGGCGGCAGATTCTTCAGGTGTTCGGGTCTGACTTTGTCTGGGCCTGGTGCTGTTCCCTTCTTTACCGACGAGATGGCATGTCGGATTTCAGAAGGGAGAACGTTGGGGAATGACATATCCATCCTGTGGAATTTGGTATGTGGGCAGGTGGATGTGGCTATCAAAAGAGATTTGAGTAGAAGTCCTGGATAATCTTCTCCATTTGCCTTTCTGGAAGATGTGATAGATCCATCAGGGTGTCGGAGGAGGCAGTCATCTTGGTCTTATAGTTGGCGGAGGACAGGCGGGCAGTGCGAAATGCTTTTCCGGCTTCTGCTGCATCTTCCAGTATTTCTGCTCTTCTGTCTTTGAGGTCTTCTTTTATCGCTTCTCTGCGCCGTTTAGCAAGCTTGGGCGTTAGCATTTGGTCTCCTGAGGCTCGCTCTTGCCACGTTGGCGAATGAGCTCAAGAGTTTCTGAAGACAAGCGTCCTTTTGTGTCTTTCTCTCTCAGCATTCTTTGCACAATCATGGAGGTGCTGAACCAGTCGGTTGTATTCTTCATCGATGTCGTCCAATGATGGTATCTTCCCATGTTGCTGCAATGGTGCCAAAGAGTTCCCAATTGGTGGTCGTTCTGGGAGTTCTCTTCTTAAACTTTGCAGCCTTTTCTCCCCGTTGGGGAAGTAGAATTTTGCACGAAGGAGATGGTGGTCCAATCCTGTTTGGAATTTAGGGACGACAGCTGCATTGGTCAGACAAAACCGTCGATTGAAGATGATGTGGTCAATTTCATTTGTGGAACTGTCCGCCAGGAGATTCCCATGTCCAACGTTTTGCTTCAGCCTTCTGGAACTGTGGGTTCCCATGAATGGTCTTGGTGGACATGATGAACTCCAGATAGTCTCTCACCCTGTTCGTTCCATTCTAGGCCATGGGTCCCGATGTGGAGTTCTTCAGCTGATCTTCTTGGTCCTATCTTGGCATTAAAATCACCGACTATGATCTTGTAGAAGGTGTGATCTTTTTTATAGAACTCCTCCAATTCCATGTAGAATTTCTCAATTTCCTCTTCTTTGTATGTGGATGTTGGTGTGTAGACAATGAAGATAGAAATTGCTGGCGGTGGGCCACATCTCTTCAAGTGTAATCATCCTATCTGGTTTATTAGGCATTCAAATGAATCAATGTTGGCGGCCATGTTCGTGATTGACCAAGGACACCAACACTGGCGCTTCTTTCGATTTCATGTTCCAAGGAATAATTCTTCTCAAGTGACAAATACAGCATGATGCAACTGATACCTCCTCATCTCAGTCAGACCAATGATGTCATACTTGATCTTTTTGTGCTTGCACCGTCAGATCCTCAATATATGCTTCCGATGCCAGCGTCACGTGCATTGAAAGTACAGACAGTCATTTTAGTCCTTCTTTGTTTTGGCAGCCTAGGACAGCCCGTGAAATTTTATCAGGCAGTGCTTGTTTGCCTTTCTTACTGCTGCCGTATTAAAGGGCTATTTTGGGGTCAGGAAAATAAACATTTATGTTACTGGATTTGGCATATCGAACACGCATTGGACAGCTTGCCAGGCTCTGCCATCGGGCGCTATATTCCCATTACACTGTGGGGGCTCTCTGAGGGGTGGGTAGAATACTTACAGTAAATAAGAAGTCTTACATATTATAAGTCTTACATATGATAAAGCAATCCCATTTCTTGTATTTACCCAAATGAATTTAAAAATGATGCTCATATGAAATCCCACAAACAGATGTTGGTAGCAACCTTGTTCAACCTGAGAAAACATGGAAGCCAGAAACATCCTTACTAAGTAAGCAGAAAAGTAAAATGGAACTTCAATGCAATGAAATATTTTTGCTGTTACAGAGAAAGCATAAACCCATAAAAATTTATGAAACAACTTTAGATGCATGTCACTAAGTGAAAGATGTGAATCAATGCTCGTAATATATGATTATAACTATATTACCACATGATGAAAGCAAAACAATGGAGGCAGTAAAAGGCTAGTGGTAGCCATAGATTGGGGAGAAGGAGGACTAAGAGGACAGAACACAAAGCTTTTCAGCGACAGTGAAATACTCTGTACAATACTACCTTAGTTAATACAGGTCACACTTGTATAAAGTATATAGTATTAGTAAGAATATAAATTATAACTATAGGGATAGTGACATGTCAGTATTAGTTTATGGGTTATAACATACATTAACATATATACCACTCTGTGTGGAACATTGATAGTGGGGGATACTGAATATTTGTGATATGGCGCATACACTTTATGAGCAACATTTTTGTACCCAAAACTTGCCTGAAACAGTTCACTTATAGTTCACTAATAGTTTTCAATAACCTTAGAAGAAATTCTGTTTAGTAAATCTCATTCAAAGAATGCTTAGAAAGTTGTTTGACAGAATGTCTGGGATGGAGCAATAGCACAGTGGATATGGCGCTTTTGCCACATGGCCAACCTGGGTTCAATTCCCTGGCACTCCATACGATCCCCTGTTGGGAACACTGCCGGGATCCCCAGCGGTGCCGGGAAGCAAGCCCTTCTACCTCTGAAGCCGGCAGGGAATGGATGAAGACTCAGGAATCCGATGCAGTTTTAAAAGGACTTTACTATCACAGGTTCCAATACAATCAAAGAAGGAAAACATCCAGACTCTGGGGTTCCCAGCTAGGCCCCAGCCAGTGTAGGGCCAAGATGGGTGCCACCATGTGTTGAGGCCCAACAGAGAATGGAGAGGACGGAGAAGCAAAATGCCAAGGGGAAGCGGAATGGCAAAAAGGGGAAACAAAAGAGAGCTTCTTTCTTCTTGCAGCTTATTTTATAGCTAGAAATCCGCCCAAACTTCCTAGCCCAGCCCATTCTGGGCTGGGCTATCTAGAGATGAAAACAGAAAAAATTGCTCTATAGAAATGTAGCAACTTCAGGAGCCCTTCTGGCTGTTTACAAGGACCCAGAACTAATTCAAAGCCTCCTGGCTGAGCTGGGAGGAGCTGTTAGCTAAATGTAACTTCCCCTGGCAGGGAGTGTCAAATGCCCTCAGGTAATTTCTCCCAGCACCTCACCTAATGTCTTTTTATATGCTAATGTCTTGAGCCAAGATCTGCCTGGAAAAGCCTTTATAGGGTAGAGAAGTGGGTTTCTGAGATGGCATGTCTCTGTACCAAAGACTAACGTTAATGCCAGTTAAATATTTCTCCAAGCCTTCACAAGTCTCATCTACTTCATGGTAGTTTTGTATTTTAGTTGCCTTTGAGTTATCAGGGGCCATGCTTGCTTGCTTGGAGGCAAACAGCATTTCTCGCTGGCCTAATTACTCAGGGATCCAATGTGGCCAGGCAAATATGCTGGTAAGATCTGGCTAGTCCCACGATGATTGTGGTAGCATGAGAAAATATTTATACCAGCTAGTACAGAATACATGGTCAGATAAACTGCCACATTTAGACTACCTCCTTATCTATGAAGTGATTTGCAGGAGGCAATCCAGAGCAGATGCAGAGGCTCTTAAAAGGAGTCCTGCAACAGTCCCCCTCAGCACCACCAGGATTAATTCCTGAGTGCAGAGCCAGGAATAACCCCCTGAGCATTTCTGGGAGTGACCAAAGGAAAATTTTTTTTAAAAAGCTGTTTCACAGAATGTAATTTGTGCCTAAGAAAAAAATAGTAGGAAAGTATAATACGGGTTTAATATCTCCAGTGACTATGTAAATTATGATCATGACAGAAATCAGAGAATCAACTTCAGTTCATTCTCAAAATTAACGAAAAGAGTCTAGAAATAATTCTGAAGTATATTTTCAATGTCTATGTTCCTCAAAACAGAATACTTTGAGATATTTGAAAACCTGAGTTGTGTTCCTTTGGATCACTGTGGATCACTTTAGAAATTAAAAAGAACTTAGAGCAAAATGCAGCTTTTTCTTCCAATAAACATCTCTGTGTTGGAGGTAGAGAATCTGAGTGCTAAACAGGAGGAGAGCTAGTTAGACAATGGAGAGGCAGATCTTCCTCCCCTGAGCTGCCCCCTAGCCTGGCTCCCTCGAGACCATGGAGGGCATCTTTTCCTCCTTTCCACATAAACAGTGTGGGTGTGGATGCTCAGGTCTAAGCTCTCTCTAACGCTTTCCTCTTTACCCTCCAACAGGAATGCTTATTCTCTGAAATTTGGAATTGTCCTTAAAGATACCATATTTATATAGCTGAGAATCTTGATTTTTCAGAGCAGAATGTGAACACTGATTAGAATTAGTATTTTATTCTGTCAAAATGTACTTGAAGCTTCAGTTTTGGAGAGGTATGATTCTTCTTTCAGTTCACAATACCAACAGGATAGCTACTGTGGCTTTCTTTTGTCTTCTTTCCTTTAAAATTTATAAGTATAATGTTTCTTTGGGTTTTCTTTACACTTAGTCTCAATTAAACTATTTCAAATGGTGTATGTAGCTGAATGTGGAGCTTGGGATAAAAAGTTCATTTGTACTAATAAAATGTTTGGAATGTATAAAGCCATCCCATCCTTCCCAACCTCCCCTACCTCCACAAACACAATCAATCTCATATCAAACTTTCAGCATAGAAATCCAGACCACTGTACTGTACCCCACCCCCAGCCTGCTCCCCACCCCAGACTGCTCCTTTTGCAGGTATAAAGACAGTTATAAGATTTGTAAATAGGCAACTGTTATTCGAGCAAAGAATTCTACGTTTGTAAGTTATTTGCTTAATAAATCCAAGTTCCAAGATAAATATGACTGTCATAAAAGAAAATACTCAGCCTTACAAAGAACAGAATGAATCACTATCTACAATTTTGACATAATAAGTGTGGGCTGTTCACTTTGTCAGTATATGTATGTGATTTGGCAGTTAATACTTAAGATTTTTCTTTGCTCAATTTGAAGCATTTTCTTTGTGGTTTAAATTGTTCAATTAATTATGTGCGATTCAACAGATGTCTCACAATACCATTATATATTTGTACTTCTAGTCATAAAATGACTAGTTTTTCTGAATCTAATTTTTATGATAAATTTAAGAAGAAATATTAGAAGTATATCCACTCTTTTAAAGTTCCTCGGTTCAGGTAGAAGACAGATCATACATGTGACAGCCTATAGCCAAGCATATGTACAAGACCATATTAGCAGCTGTGCGGTGTCCACCTTATAAGAACTAACAGGCATCCAGTCCCTGGAGGAGTCAGGAATGAACTAAACACACATCAATAAAGAAAAAATGCAATCTTGGCAAGAGTTCCAGGGTCTATCCTCAGGAAACTCAGGTCAAAGACAAGAAGCAGCAATCAGAGAATAACTAGAACCTTAAACAACACCTACCAAGTTCTCGGGGTGGGGGTTGGTCAAGCCTTCTCTGCCTGAAAATAAGATACAGAAAAGAATAAGAAGGGGTAGGAGTGATAGCACAGTGGGTAGGGTGTTTGCCTTTAACATGGCCAACCTGGTTTGATCCTCAGCATCCCATATTATCCCCAGAGCACTGCCAAGAGTAATTCCTGAGTGCAGAGCCAGAAGGAATCCCTGAACATAGTCTGGTGTGACCCAAAAATAAAAAAAGGTATAGGAAAAGGCAGAAATATTTCAACCCATAAGTACTCACACATAAGCTACACCATATGCGTTGACTAACACTAACCCCAGAATTATTCTGGGAGCCAAGAACAAAGTTCAAATGCTGGTACCTCCATTTAGCATGGCCAAAGTTGAGGCAGGAATGTCCTGTCGGGTCAGAGGCACTGAGATGAGACTCCAGGAACAAGACATATTTCCATTAATATTTTTTAATAATCATTAACTGGATGGGTAGTAGCTCTCATCTTGGCAGCTACTGACCACCTCCACAAGGACCCCAACTCCCTTATATTCCATTGTCTCAGAAGGCAATACAACTTAGAGTTAAGTTTGCATAGTTTGCATTACAAAGACAGTTCACATTCTTTGCATAGCATTTAAGAATGATAGGAAGGGAGCCAAACAAGAGGCCAAAACCTGCAGAGGGTACTCTCTAGGTGAGGGGAGATGAACAAAAGAATGCATTACATTGCTAATTCAGCCTTGAAAGGCTTGGGCTAGTCTTGGACTAGCCCAAGATTCTAGGTGTCTTGTCGGACAAGAAAAACAAGAAAAACCTGTTTTCTAACTTAAGCAGCATTCATTAGATTCCATCTTGGGCTGGTTACAGTCAACAAGGAAATGTGCAGAGAAATGTCCTAGGACAGCAGTGCCTGTGCATCTGCAGTTTGAAAATAGTCTCACTAGGGAATTGTACATACTAACTCTATTGGGGAGACAGTCTTCCAGAAAACCCTGTGTATTTGATAACAGGCAGTATCCATCAGACCTACCTTCGCATATCCTTAGATCTACTTTTTGCCAACATCTCCCCCTTTGTTCTTAGGCTGCAGTTTGGCCAACACAAAGTCTCCCAAAAGATAAAAGATTATTGAAAAAGCTAAGACCTTGTAATCATCCACAAAGGACTATGGAGAGATTGGGTCAGAAACTGTGTCTAAACTTTAGCTGGAAATCCCTATCATTCCTATCAAGAAGTGTTCTGTACTGTGACTGTGGCTTGGTTCACCTCACCTCATAGGATGTCTTGTCTTTTCTGTGCTTTCCCATGCTTTTCACGATAAGGAAAACTCCCCCTTATTACTGCTGTTGCCTTCTTCAGCTGTTAGAACTCAGGAGATCATATGTAGGGAATCACTTAGTACAAAACTACCATAGGTTGACTTAGGTTAGAAAACAAGAATGGTTCCACAGCAGTGTATATTCTAGTGAAGAACACTTTATTGTGTGATCTACTTATAAAATTTTAAGGTAATGCTTTTTTGCTTCATGTGAAAATTCATCTCTTCAAATTGGCATCATAGCCCATAGCAATTATAAGAACCCATTTGTTCAGAGGCATGGCACAATACATCACAGGTGATACCCCAAAGACCCCATGATTCAGCTGCTTCTTCACTTCCTCCACACTCCAAAGTGGGGTTAGCATCAGCCTTTTTTGTCTAAAACCATGTCCTAGGATCTTTTGAAATAGGCATAGCCAGAGGCAGATCTATGATTTGAAGCCCGAAGTCTTGCATTTCAGTGCTTTATCCCGAATATAAAATCTACCAGAAAGTGTCACTGAATAAAATAACATCAGCTCAAGTAGATGTCATTAAAACCAGATACCTAATCAGCCTTTCACTTGTTCCCGTTTAGGCATTGTAAACAAACTCACTTAGTTGCACACTTCATCTCACTTATGCAGCTTTGCAGTCTGTATGTATAGATTGCTCTGTTGGACAATCTATACATAGTTATCTATAGGTTCTCCACAGATAACTATGTATAGAGCTTAACCTAACTGCAATAAGAGTTATAATGAGATGGGTGGAGTGTTGCAGAGAAGGCACTGGGAAATTGAGACAAAAAAAATCAAGGGAATGTTATTACTAGATTGGTTGAGGTTGAAAATTATCAGGCGCCATTAAAAAGCTGTTCTACCATTTTTCTCTTGCTCTTCTTGAACATCATTCATGTTTGCAAAACCTGATATATATTTGGAACTTGGTTGTGTTTTTGGCAACTGTGTGACAATGTCAGAGAAAGAGCCTGTCATTTCTTCAGAGAAAGCAATGTCAGACAAAGAGGCCTGACTGGCGACACCTGAATCTACCTCGCATTCAAATTCTATTTTACCTTCATTGTTTAAAGTAATGAACAGAAAGACATTTCTATGCCCTTGCTAGAGTTTAAACAAAACATCTTGTAAATCATCCCTTAATTGTTTCTCCAATGCACACAGATCTCTACTAACATGAAAACATACTGAGAAGACCAGAATTTTGAAGCCGCCTCTCATACATATTTTGTCATGGATAGGAGAATATTTAAAATATATCATGCACCAGAAGTTTATTTACTTATTCTCAGGGTTCAAAAACACCTTTTTAAAAATTATTTTCTTTTTGGGAGCGGAGAGATAGTACCGTGAGTATGACATTTAGCTTTCCTGCTGCCAGCCTGGTTTGAGCTTCAGCTCTACATATGGTTTGCAAGTCTGCATTTGTGGAGTATCCCAATTTGGGTATAATTTATATAGTCCCCTGGGCCAGAGAGATAGTACCTCAGGAAAGGTGTTTGGTGTTTGTCTTGCAATTGGCCAACCCGTGTTATATCACTAATAACACATAGTCCCCCAGAACCCCAGTAGGAATGAACTCTGAGTACAGAACCACAAGAAAGACTGAGCACTACCAGGTGTGGTCCCAAAACAAATAACTAATATTAAATGGTTGTTTCTATAATGCACTTAGTTATAGAAATCAACCTTGAGGGAGACAAGGAAACCAAGCCATCTTTAAAGAATTTATTTATTTTTATTTTTATTATACCACTGGAACATTTTTCCAGAACATTAGATGAAGGACAACCATGCGAGCAAGCTGGCTTCCAAAAAGGATTCAGCAAAATTGGCCATATTCACACAGTAACCAAGCTCACTGAAGTTTGTAGGGAGTTCAAAAGGCCACTCTGTCTCACGTTCATTGATTTAAAGAAAGCCTTTGATTCTGTGGAGACTGAAGTGGTCTGCAGGCCCTAGCCAAACAGGGCGTTTAAACCCAATACATCAAGATCTTTCAGGAGCTCTATTACGGATTCACCACCAGGATCTCACTATTCTACAAGGGCGTGATCATTGATGTCAAAAGAGGGTTCGGAAAGGTGATACCATTTCACCAAAACTCTTCAGCACCACCCTTTAGAACATCATGTGACAATTAGAATGGGAAGGAATGGGAGTGAAGATAGATGGTTGGCAACTACACCACTTCTGCTTCGCTGATAACATCATTCTAATAACACCAAACATTAGCCAAGCAGCACAAATGCTGGCTAACTTTGGCGAGAATGTGGCAAGAATCGTCTGCAGCTGAATCTCAACAACACTATGTTCATGAGGTATGAACTAGTTCCAGAGTCCCCATTCACTCTCAATGGAACAAATATCTCTGAATGCTTAGCAGTTATGTGTACCTAGGTCAAGAAGTCAACATGATGAATGACCTAAAACCTGAGCTGCGCAGGAGGAAGAGAGTGGCATGGAACACCTTCAAGAACATCAAAGAAATAGCTAAAAGGACAAAGAACCTCCAGATCCGGGTGCATCTCTTTGACTACACCATTTTCCCTGCATTAACATATGCTTCAGAGACCTGATCCCTATGAAAGCAGGATGAGAATGCTACTTGAGTCTCACAAAGAATAACTGAAAGAACTATGCTTGGAATATCACGCCTCACTCAAGTGAGAGAAAGGGATCAAAGTTCCAACCTCCCTCGCTGTTCCAGAGTCAGGGACGCGCTGTCTCATTTGCCAAGGCATCGAAAATCAGATGGGCTGGACATGTAATGAGATTTGGAGACGACCGCTGGACTAGAGCCATTGCCGACTGGATCCCATGTGATGTCAAAAGGTCACGTGGCCGCCCATCTACAAGATGGTGAGACTTCTTCGTCAAGACCCTGAGCGAACGGTTTGAGGCTCTTCCGTATTCCTAAAGCAACCAGATGCCATTGGGCTACATTGGCACATGATAGGGTCAAATGGAAATGTTACTGGTGCCCACTCGAGTAAATCGATGAATAGCGGGATGTCAAGTGATGAAATGATTATACCACTGTGAGATATACAATGATTATACCACTGTGAGATATACAATATACAGACAGACATGGGGGCAGAGCTGCTACCCGGCTCTCACTGTGCCCAGCCACTCATGAGGTGCCCGGGAGGGATGGCAGGTTCTAGCCCTGGCCCGCCCCCCCCAGCAGAGCCTCACAACAAGTCAGATGATGCCCCACTCCATGAGAACCTCCATTTTCCACATCCGGACTTCCCCCTCATCAGAACTCCACCCAGCAGACCAGCCTATCACAGCCCGGCTCACCGAGATCCACCCCTGCTGCAGTCTTTTTTAATCTGGCCCAGGTATGCTGATCCAGAGACAGACATGGGGCAGAGCTGCTACTGGCTCTCACTGTGCCCAGCCACTCATGAGGTGTCGGGAGGGATAGCATGTTCTAGCCCTGGCCCCGCCACCCCAGCATAGCCTGACAACAAGCCAGATGATGCCCCACTCCAGGAGGACCTCCATTTTCCACATTCGGACTTCCCCCTCATCAGAACTCCACCCAGAAGACCAGCCTATCACCGCCCGGCTCCTCATCAATAAATGCTGGATTTTTTAGATGACTACAAGAGTATGCTACCCCCATGGCAGAGCCTGGCAAGCTACCCGTGTCGTATTTGATATGCTAGATACCAGTAACAATTATAGACCTCATTCTCATGACCTGATGGAATTGTTTGAGGCTCTTTATGTTCCTGGAGCAAGCAGGTGCCCTTGGTCTCTACTTGCATGAGACAGGTTATATGGCGAAGTTACTGGTGCCCGCTTGAGCAAATCGGCGATGAACGGGAAGACAGTGAGATATACAATTACAAAGATGTTCATGATTGGGTTTCAGACATAGAGTATTCCAGCACTCACCCCTCCACAAGTACCTCATTCCCACTACCAATATCCCCAGATTGCCTATCCCCTTCCCCAGACTGCCTCCACAGCAGGCACTTATCCTTATCGTGAACAGAGCTGTGATAAATATAGAAGTGCAGATAGTGTTCCTGCTGTGTGTTTTGGATCTCCAGAGTATATGTTGGATCAAATGGGAGCTTAATATCTAGTCTTTTAAGGAATGTCCATATGATTTTCCAAAGTGGCTGGCCCAGTTGGCACTCCCAACAACAGTGGATGAAAGTTCCTTACTCCCCGCATCCACACTATCACTGGTTGTTCTTGCTCTTTTGGATGTGTGCCAGTCTCTGTGGTGTGAGATGATACCTCCCTGTTTTTTTATTTGCATCTCCCTGATAATTAATGATGTGGAGCACTTTTTCATATGTTTTTTGGTCATTCAAATTTCTTCTTTTTTTGGAAGTTTCTGTTCATTTCTTCTCCCCATTTTTTGATGGGGTTGGCTTTTTTTTCTTCTTGTAAACTTTTACCAGTGTCTGATATAGCCTGGATATTAACCCCTTATCATATGTGTATTGAGTGAATATTCTTCCCATTCCATGGGCTGTCTCTGTATCTTGGGCATTGATTCTTTTAGGTGCAAAGCTTTTGAGTTTTATATAATCTCATTTGTTTATCTTTGCTTCTATTTGTTTTGATAGTCGTGTTTCGTCTTTGAAGTCTTTAGCTTCAATGTCGTACCTCCTGTTTTCTTCAACGTACCTTATACATTCATGTCTGATGTTGATATCTTTAATCCATTTTGATCCGATTTTTGTGTATTGTGATCTAATTCACTTTTTTATATGTAGCTGTCCAGTTTTCCCAGCACTATTTGTTGAAGAGGCATGATTTGCTCCACTTAACAACTTTGCTCCTTTACCAAAGATTAAGAGATCATATATTTGAGAGTGTACTTCAGGATATTCAGTTCTATTCTATAGGTCTACACGTCTTTCTCTATACCAATACCATACCATTTTAACTATGATTGCTTTGTAGTAGAGTCTGATAGTTGGGGAAAGTGATACCTCCCATCTTCTTTTTCCCAAGGATTGTTTACCCCTATTCCTGGGGGTTTATTATTTCACACAAATTTCAGGAGTTTTGGTCAATTTCTTAAAAAGAATGTCATGGGTATCCTTATAGGGACTGAGATGAATCTGAATAAAGCTCTAGGGTTATTACCATTTGGATAATGTTAATTCTCCCAATCCATGAGCACGGGAACGTGTCTCCATTTTCTCAGGTCCTTTTTTTTTATTAAAGCAACGTTTTGAAGTTTTCTTTGTACAGATCCTTTATATTCTTAGTCAAACTGATTCCTAGGTATTTGATTTTCTGTGGCACAATTGTGAATGGGATCATTTCTTTAATATCCCTTTATTCTCTTTTGTTATTTGTATATAGGAAAGCCATTGACTTTTGGGTATTGATTTTGCATGCTGCCACTCTACTATAGGAATCTATTGTTTCTAGGAGCTTTTTGATAGAGAGTTTAGAGTTTTCTTTGTACAATATCATGTCATCTGCAAGTAGTGATAGCTATACTTCTTCCCTTGCCTATCTGAATGGCCTTAATTTCCTTTTCTTCCCTGATTGCTATGATAAGTACTTCCAGTAATATATTGAATAAAAGTGGTGAGAATGGGCAGTCTTGTCTTGTCCCCCAACCTTAGGGGGTGTTTCAGTTTTTCCCCACTGAGAATGATGCTCACTGTGGACTTGTAGTAGATGGCTTTGACTATACTGAGGAAGGTTCCTCCAATTCCCATTTTATGGAGAATTTTTAATCATGAATGGATGTTGGATCTTGTCAAATGCTTTCAATGCATCTACTGATATGATCATATCTTTTTTCCCTCTTATTAATATTATGCCGACGGAGCTGTGGCATATCAATAAGAAGAAAAAAAGATATGACCGCTCCGTCAGCAACCCTGGAAGAGATCCAGACCCATCCACTCCAGGCCCACAGCTGCGCTGCTCAGCCCCACATGGAAGCAACCCATGGAGATGAACTCCGGGTAGGGGGCTCAGCCAGACTCTGGCCGAGCCCAACATTGCTCCAGGATTCGCTCACATGTGTGGGGAGGGGCCACTGGCCATACTAGGAACCGATATTGGGCTCCTCTGCCCTTTCCTCCACCTCCATGTCAGCTACCCCAGAAGAGAGACCCCGCCAGACCCACAGCTCCATTGGGAACCCCAGAAGAGATCCAGAGTCATCCACTCCAGACCCACAGCTGCGTTGCTCGGTTCCACGTGGAAGCAACCAATGGAGCTGACCTTCTGGAAAGGGGCTCGGTCAGCCCCTGACAGAGTCCAACATTGCTCCAAGGGTTCACTCACACGTGCAGGGGAGAGGCCATGCTAGCCGGACTTGGAGTGGAGATTTGGGCTCATCCACCCTTTCCTTCACCTCCATGCCAGCTACCCCACAAGAGAGACTCACGACAGACCCACAGCTTCATCGGTGCACAGCCACTCTGCTGCAGCACGATGTTCTTAGATCACTGTATCACTGTATCACAGTCTTCCCGTTCATCATCGATTGGCTCGAGCGGGCACATCTCCATATGTCCTGTCTCATGCAAGGAGAGCCCAAGGGCACATGAATCTATAAAGTACATCAAAGAAAACATAGGATAAATGTTCTACAACATCAAAACTAAAGGTATCTTTAAAGAGCGACACACCACTGACCAAGCAAATGGAAGCAAAGATAAACAAATGTGATTATATAAAATTGAAAAGCTTCTGCACCTCAAAATAAATGGTGACCAAGATACAAAGACAATCCACAGAGTAGGAAAGGATATTCACCCAATACCCATCTGACAAGGGGTTAATATCCAGGATATATCAGGCACTGGTAGCCCCTTCACAAGAAAAAAACAGCCAACCCCATCAAAAAATGGGGAGAAGAAATGAACAGAAGCTTCCAAAAAGAAGAAATTCGAATGGCCAAAAGGCATATTAAAAGTGCTCTTCATCTTTAATCATCAGGGAGATGCAAATCAAAACAACAATGAGGTACCATCTCACCCCACAGAGACTGGCACACATCCAAAACAGCAAGAACAACCGGTGCTGGCGTGGATGTGGGGGAAAAAAGGGACTCTGATCCACTGTTGGTGGGAGTGCCGACTGTTCCAGCCCTTTTGGAAAAGAATATGGGCATTCCTTCGAAAACTAGACATTGAGCTCCCATTTGATCCAGCAATAGCACTCCTGGGAATATACCCATGAGACCAAAAAACACATAGCACAAACACTATTGGTACTTCTTTATTCATCTCTGCGCTATTCACTATAGCTAGAATCTGGAAACAACCTAAATGCCCGAGAAGAGTGGACTGGCTAAAGAAACTGTGGTTAATCTACACTATGGAATACTATGCGGCTGTCAGAAAAGATGAAATTATGAAATTTACCTGCAAATGGATGGACATGGAGACTATCATGCTGAGTGAAATTAGTCAGAAGGAAAAGGACAGATATAGAATGACTGCATTCATTAATAGGATATAAATAGATACCAGTGTTTTACTAAATGTGGGGAAATGGTAATGGCAGATTAAAACTCAGCATTGAATATACACAAAGAGACTTAAGTGATAAACTCTAAATATCTGCAGGGCTAGCCACAATGTGTAAAACAAGAGGGAGAGAGATGCAGAGACAGAGAGAGACAGAGAGAGAAAGAGAGGAAACAGGGCTACCTGCTGTTGAGGCAGCTTGGGGGGTGGGTAGGGGAGGGGGTGGTACATTGGTGGTGGAAATGGGGCACTGGTGGAGGGATGGGTGCTGGAATACTGTATTACCAAGAACCAATTGTGAACACCTTTGTAATTGTATGTCTCATGGTGGTATAATAAAAAAAATTTTTTAAAAATTCCTCTTTTGATCTTTCTATTTGAAGATGTGTCTCTATCTATGGATCCATTATTCTGACTAGGATATTTCTTGGAGTTTTATTGGGGTCTCTTTTGCTGGTATCCTTTGGTGCATATTGGATCTGATCCATGCATCCTTTAACTCTGGAACTTTTCTTTAAGGACATTTTTAACTGTGCCCATTTCCTTGGGATTGCCTTCCTGTTCCTCTGGGCTCCAATGATTCTTATGTGTTTCCTCATGGATTCATCCTCACATTCTAGCTGCAGTCGTTCTGCATTTTTTGGGTCTTTTTTAATCTGTTGCCCTTGTCTGAGTGCTTTTTTGCACCTCATCCTCATTCTCACTGATTCTGTTCTCCACTGCTGTCATCCTGCTGTTGAGAGCACCAATTGCATTTTTTCCATTTCTTTTTTTTTAATTTTTTTATTATACCACCGTGGAAACATACAATTACAAAGGTGTTCATAATTGGTTCTTGGTAATACAGTATTCCAGCACCCATCCCTCCACCAGTGCCCCATTTCCACCACCAATGTACCCCTCCCCTCCCGTCCCCCAGGCTACCTTAATAGCAGGTACCCCAGTCTCCTCTCTTTCTCTCTCTCTCTCTCTCTCTCTGTCTCTGCATCTCTCTTCTTATTTTACGCATTGTGGCTAGCCCTGCAGATATTTAGAGTTTATCACTTAAGTCTCTTTGTGTATATTCAGTGGTGAGTTTTAATCTGCCATTACCATTTCCCATATTTATTAAAACACTGGTATCTATTTATATCCTATTAATGAATGCAGTCATTCTATATCTGTTCTTTTCCTTCTGACTAATTTCACTCAGCATGATAGACTCCATGTCCATCCATTTGCAGGTAAATTTCATAATTTCATCCATTTCATCTACTGAGGTTTTTATTGATGACATTTCTGTTGTTATTTCTGCTCTCTCTGTTGTTTCTTATTCCTATTCTCATTTCCTCCTGTATTTTATTGGCTGTCTTTTTTCTGCTTCATTTATATCCTCCTATAATTTATTGGTATCCATTTCATTTTGTCATTGAACTCATTGAAACATCCTCACAATTTCCTCTTTGATTTCTTCATCAGAGAGATTATGTATATGTGTATTATTTTTTGAGTCTTCAGGGTTATTTTCTTCATCCCTTTTCAAGGTGGGGATCTGTGTTGTTTCCTCATTGTGCTGTGGTAGTCCAGAGGAGGATACTTCTCGGGGTACTGTTTCTTTCTCACTGTCAGGTAGGACTCTGGAGATGCTCAGCAGATGGTGTTCTCCT